>JASAOM010001108.1:0-13576 GCA_030849085.1 Borovskyia barvae | reverse complement strand
AGCCGGCCGCGTTGTCTTCTGTTGTATCGTTGTTGCATTTTTTCGGTTATCGCGCTTAAAAATTACTCGTCGGAAGCGTAAATTTCTTTTTCTTCTTAAAAGTACCCGTGAGAGGCGAAACAGAACGAGGAGTCGACAGGGTCGGTAGCCTCCCTCTGTATCCTCTGCTGATTCCCACCTTCACACCTAGATGTACACACTCCACAGACTGACGCTGACTCTCGACAAGATTTGTACGTACCTGTGTGCGTGTTGAAGAGGGGGGAAAGGGTCGGGAGCCACGAGGGTGGTGGGACAAGAGGGTCATGAGAGAGGTGAGGAATCGAAAACATGGAAGGAGCTGCAACAAGCTGGTGTGGGGCGCACTAACAAAAGGAAAGCGAGAGAAGACCAACGAACACACGACAGCCACTGAGGAAACTGAAATGGGGGGAGGAAAAAGCTGCGTTTCGTAGGGAGGGAGGTGAGAGACACTTCTCTCTCCATCATCGCCGCTACTTCCCGGTATTCTTTGTCGCCCCGCCCCACCCACGAACACATCTTATCGATCCAAGAGCAACACTACGTAGGGAACGATAAGAAAGAAAGGGGAGAGGCGTGGTTCAGGAGGGGGAGGAACGAAGAGAAGTTCATCTTAAGAATGTGGCAGAGAAGCACTTTCGACCCTCACCCCACTCCTTTTTTGGGGGGGAGGGGTAGTGCTCCCAGGTTCAGGGATAGAAAGAAATCGCGGAAGCTCCGCCACTTCGTTTCAAAAAGGCGTGCGAAAGTAGGCGCAGAGGGAAACGACGTGAACTCGCAAAAAAAAGAGAGAGCAGCCTGCATCGCCTTGACCACCGTCTCCTCCCCTCCCCTCCCCTCACCCGTAACTCTCTCACATGTGCACGCTTGTGCGTTGGACACATTCGCTTCCCTTTTCGAGGTCTCGATCTCTTTTTTTTGTCCCCAGATTGTGGTCAGCGTGACTTGCGTGCCAGCTGCGCCTCCTTTCGCTCACGGGAGCTCATGAAAGAGTTTTCGATGGCGTCCATGCCCATCTTTTCATCGACGACGTGCCGCTTTACCTTCCCGCGACGCTCCATTTTAACGTAGTAGCTATCTTTTAGTAGCTCGTCGATCTCCGCTTGCTTCCACGCGCGGCTTCGCTCTGCTTTGCTCATCTTGAGTAGCTTTAACGCCTCCAGTTTCTCATTTCGTTCCGTGCGATGGCGCTTGGCATCGGGGCTGTCCGCGTCGGCGGACACCTCGCCGGACGCTGCGGCCTCCTGCTCCTGCGCCACGCGCTCTCGTTTCTCCCGCAACGCCACGGCCATCTGCGCTACAAAGCCGTGAAACTCCTCTTGCAGAGGGATCTTCAGCACCCGCATGCGTTTGATCTCTCCACAATTCGGTATCTTGAAAAGCGCAAACCCGTGGGTTAGGTCGGTCAAGTCGAGGAGTTGCAACTGGAAGATGTACCGGCATTCATGTTCCTTGTAGGCGCGCAGGAACGAGACGAAGGCACGCGTTGCCAGATTGAGAAGCGTGTCGTTGTGGCACGCCTCCCGCCGTAGCGCGAGCACAGACGGACTCTCACACATATCGCCCATAACGACCTTCTTTTTAAGCAGCCGCAGATTCTCGCCGTGTATTTTTGCCTGATGAGCTTCGTGAAGCTGTTCGCGGCGCTCGCGACGGCTCAGTTGCTTTTCACGGTGCGCCTGATGAATAGCCTTGCGCTTGTCTGGCAGCTCTGAACTCTGCAACGTGCGACGCGCATTCATATGTCGGACCGCCTCCATCGCCGCCTCCATGGAGTCGCGCTCCTCGTCTAAGGCCTGAAGAGGGACGTTCTGCAGACGCATAAACTGCACGTACTCCAGCTCCGGCGGCAACAAAAATACGACGCTCTGCCCCCTTCGTCCCATACGCGCGGTGCGGCCGATGCGGTGGATGAAGGTGTTGGGGTCTACCGGGGCGTCGTACTGCACCACGACACCGACCTCCGGAATATCTAAGCCACGCGCAGCGACGTCGGTGCAGATCAGCACACATTTTGATCGCTTCGTCACCTGTCGATGAACCGTCTGCCGCTTCTCCATCTTCATCTGACCATGCAGGGCAAACACGTTCGCTGCATCATCTTTCCACAGAACCCGCGTCAATGCCTCGTACAACCATGCCACGCTGGCGCAAGTCATCACGTACACCAGGACCTTCTGCTCTTTGTGTGCGGTGAGGAACTCCACGAGGCGGTCTAGCTTCTCAGACGCCCGTGTGAAGGCGAAAAAATTGGAGAGCTGCTCTGGGATCTGCGGCTTCGTGGTGTCTGCCTGAGCCGAATTGAGGGAGTTCATGCGGACGGTGACCGACACCGGATTGCGCATCCCAGCCCGAGCGAGCTCGGTGAGCTCCTTCGTCTGAGTCGCGCTGAACAGACCGGTGCGACGCTGCTTGGGCAGTCGTTTGAGAATGGCATCCAGTTTCGCCTTGAAGCCAAACTCCAGGAGTTTGTCGGCCTCGTCCAGAATGAGCAGCTCGAACTGGCTGAAGTGAAAGAGCGTAGCGTACTTGGAAGAGACCAGCAACTCGTAGAGGCGGCCTGGGGTGCCGACGAGGACGTTACCACCCTGCCTGCCAAACTCCTCGACATCGTGTTTCAGGTCCCGTCCGCCGATGTAGCACTGGTAGGAGTAGGCAGGCAGTCCATTCACTTGACTGCCACCTCGATACTCTTTCGTCACGTAGTGCAGCATGCGCTTTAGAATGTGAAACACCTGCTGCGCAAGTTCGCGGGAGGGAAGCACTAGGATTGCGAAGACCGCATTCTTATACGTCCGCGCCACCTCCTGGCAACGCGGTCGGAGCAGCATCTCAAGACACGGAATTAAGTACGCGAGCGTCTTCCCACTGCCGGTGATCGCCTCGACAACCACATCGTAATTCATGAGAAACAGCGGGATCGTGCGGGCCTGCACCGGCGCCATGGTGGGGTAGTGCAAACTCTCGCGCAGAAAGGCGAGGGTTGGCTCCTGCAGCTTCGCCCCCTTCATGGAGTCCCATGTGTTGGCCATCGCAGATGACGTGTGTTCTCCCACTTCTCTCGCTTCTTCCTCTGTTCCTCTCCGCGGCTGCGGCTGTGCCGGCGGGTGGCGACAGAAAAGGAGAGGGGAGGGAGAAGACAGAAACAAAAGGCAGGAGAAGGAGGGAAAGGGACTCAGACCTCGTATATGTATCGTACTAAAGAGAGCAAACACGAAATTCACACGCAAACACACAGACTTACACACAAAGCGACTTCGCTAAAGCGGATCTGAGCAGAGGAATTACCGACGTTCCCTCTTCTTCCTTGCCCCCTCCTTACCCCCACTCTCTTCGACGTTGTGTGTGAACTCTTCGCTTTTATCGGTAATACATGTGAGTCTTTCCTCCTCCGCCGTGACTCCGCCCTTCGCTAAGGAAGGCAGCTTGAGGGGGAGGGAGAGAATGGAGACACGGGTGCAGTGATGTCCAAGTGAACGGCAACGGAAAATAACAAAGGGCCAGGCGAAGCCGAAGGGAGGGGAAAAGATATGCTGGAGGAACGAGGACTGCAGAACACGGCCGTGTATCCCCACCATCTATTCGGAACAAGGGGAAACCCCGAACGAGAAAAAAAGCACGCCTTTCTCCTTTGCAAGTGGAGGAAGCGAGAATTTCATCGCGGGATGAGAGGGAGAGGCGAGGAGACGTGGGACAACAGAACGCAATAAAGTTTAGGGGCTCCTCGCAGCTTTTTCACCTCTCTCTCTCTCTATATATATATATATAGGAATACATATACTCCTAGAGAGAGAGCAACAGGAAGAAGAAGGGTCTTATAATTCTCTCGTTACCAGCCTTCCCTCTCACCTCCAACCCTCTTTCTCGAATCGGCCTTGTTTGCCCTTTGCGCACTATGTGTCACTTCCCCCTCCCCCCAGGCCTTATGGAGGGAGAAAAGGGGAGCAAGCGGGTGGAAACAATGGTGACCCCCAACAGCTCCCACATCAGCCCAGCTGCATCGACGGGAGCGGGGAGGCGGTAGAAAAGGGGGGAGGGAAGGGGGGGCGCTGGATCAGATAAAGACAGATCGAGCGCCTTTGCATTCCTCCATGTGTGGCAACGGTACGCTCTTTCTCTGCTTTTTATTATTTTTGCTCTTTCTTTTTTGTTGTTCGATCATCATCATCGTTACGATCTATTCTCTTTTTTCTCTCTCTTGAAAAAAGGGAGGAGGGGGTGCAACGGTTCTATCCATTCCACGGCAATGAAACACACCCACTCGCATCTGGTGAACGCAAAAAATGGCAACTGTGAAATACACAAGAAAAAAAGAGAGAGAGAAAGCTAATCAACAGAGAGAGCGGCCGGAACGTTCCGCACATTCCTTCCAATATGAAAAAAAAGGCGTGGAAAGTCTCCCCTACAAGTTGATCTTTCCGCTGAGACGACAAGAGGCGCAGGAGAGGAGGGGGGGGAGGAGAACGACGGCAGAAACGGTGGGCGTCCTGTGGTACCGCTTACGTTCCCCATCTTCACAGCTAACGGAATGCCATGCACGTAGCGCTTCCTCCGAGCTTCTGTCTTCTCCTCTCCCCCTCCCCCTCCCTCCCGTGATTTTTTTCCGTTTCCCTTCTCCAAATCCAACACACACCTATATGCATATATATATATATAGTTGTGCATATCAATTTCAGTAAGATGGACTGGATAAGACGCAGCACCAAGCTGCATCCAGGCGCTGGAAAGCCATCCAGCGATGCGGAACAAAAAATGGGGGGAAGATGGAAAAGGCCATCCTTTTCCTCTCTCCCTCTCCCTCGCTGAACCGTCTCCTCCTTCTTCTTGGCCCGCCCTTGCCCCTTGTACAGGTGCACAACCCTTACAGCACGCTCTTCGTGTGCGAGTGGGTGTGGGAGAAGGGGAGGGGGCAGATGGAGATTTTCATGAGTGAGAAGTATACGCCAAGAAAGGAATGCACCACAACGGTACAACACTCAACGACGTGAGCCGTAATAGAGGAAAGAAACGTCGAGGAAAGGAAAAAAGAAAAGGAAACGTGGAGACGCCCATTTCCGTTAGCGCACATCCTTTATGGCTTGTTGTTCTTTTTTCTATATTCAGTTTCTCTTATGAGCGTCTCCTCGTCAGACAGCGGAGCAGAACGGCAGGTAGCATATATATATATATATATTTGAAAGGAAGAAGGATAGAGAAAATGGACATGAGCTCGAAGGAATCTGGAGCTTAGCAAGAGCAAAAAACGTTCGAATGCGCTCTGTGGAGACGAGGAGGGCAAGGAGGGGGGGGGAAGAAACGAGAATGTTCATGCAGAACGGCGTCAGAGACTCTCGAGGAGATTCTGCTCCCTCGCCTCCACTACGCACCGAAAAAAAAGCAATCATCACCAACTGCCCCCCCCTCAAAACCCCTACCCCAACCTCCTGTCGCCGCGAAACTCAACGGTGGAGGAGAAGGAAAGGGGGGTCACCTGTCAATAAGATGGATGCACACACATATATATACACATTCTCCATCACTACACCTACTCAGCGAGAAGAAGTCAAAAGAATTGAAAGAAAAAGGGGGAGAAGAGAGGAGGAAGTGTCCACCTTCACCTGAAGAGCCAACGGGCGCCCTACCACCATCACCATCACCACCACCACCACCCCCACCCCGAGAGGACCACACCGTCGAGAGTTTCTTCTTTTTTTAAAAAAAGAGAGAAGCAGAGGGCTTCTGGGAGGGAAGAAAGGGGGGCAATGAAGAGAGGTCAACAAGTACGCAACAGAGAACAAGCAAGTACATAGCGCAGCAGCCCTTGTACAACGGGGAGGGGGCAGAAAGGGCCAGGAGTGGTAGGGAGGGGAGGGGGGAAGGCAGCATTGCGGAGACGCTTCCCCCTGAAGTAACCGCAGTTTCGCTACGCAAGGAAGCGGTGAAGGAGAGTAGAAGTAGGCTATCCAGGCAAGGAGAACAGGAGGAGAAGAGCACTGTGGTTAGCGCCGACTTCCATCACGTTTGGGTCTTCTCATGGAGAGTGTGCTGTCCATCTGCCCGGTGTTTCCTCTTTTCTTCTCCACGCCCTGCGCCGCCCACCCACCCCGCCTCCTTCTCTACCTCTAGATCAAAATCCAAAACCTCCCTTCCCTCCTCTGCCTCTTCCTCCCGCGATCTTCCATTTCTCATTTCTATGCATGCGAAGGAGAAGAGTGCCGAAAAGGAAGATGCAGGAAGAAAAGCACGGCGACGTTCACAGGACAGATACCGCACTAGCCTCCTGCACATCAGCGATAAAGCTTGTCACCGCATGCATGTAGCCTGGCATCGCCGGCATGTTGTTGTGACAACCCTCGTCGAACTCTACGAAGCGACGGAGGGGTACGGCGAGATCGGCGCCGTTTCTGTCGCGGAGGCGTTTCATCGAGGCTTTGTAAAGGACCCGCATCTGCTCTGGTGGCACTAACTCATCCTGCAACCCCGAAAGGAAGAGCATCGGGGCCACCACATCCCGCACGATGCGTTTACTATCCCAACGAATACGCAGCACCAGTGGCTTCACATAGTATTGGAAAACCCCGAGCGCCAGGCGAGGACAGGGAGTGACAAGTTGGGTAATAATTGAGCCTCCAATCGCAGAGACCATGTCGCTGATTGACGTGAAGGTGTTCTCGACAATCACCGCTGTGATGCGTCGGGCATACGGCTCGTGCGCAGCGAGATGGATCGCCACGGCCCCCCCGAGACTCGTGCCCATCACCACGATACGATCCCGTGGCACACGTGGATCGTCCCAGAGATGATCGAAACACGCCTGCGCGTCGAGCTCGAGCTTCGCCTGCGACAGCTCAGCGTCATCACTCAAACCAAATCCTCGGTAGTCGACCATCATGACAGCGCAGTTTAACTCTGCCACCAGCATTTGGGCGAGTGGTAAGCGATGACCCACGTTGCCGGCGTTGCCATGAAAGTACAGCAACACAAAGTTTGGCATCGTCCCTCGTGGAGACAAAGCAACGGTGCTATTGCTGCTCCCCTTTTGAAAATCCTGTCCACTTCCCACCGCTTCTACATCGACGCGCTTGGCGGCGGTACTGGAGGGCACGCCAGCATCACCGCGTTTCTCAGGCAGCGGGGGCGGGGTAGGCCACAACAGGAACCCACGGATCTGCACATTATCAGCAGTGGTGATACACACGCGCTCCGCGTTGGGAATGCCGGATGTCACCGGATCAGTGCACAACTCCCGGCTCTCTGGTGGGATACTTGGATGGTAGAGCAGTGCATTTTGTTGGCTAAGGTACCGGAAGCTCATGAAAAAAAGGAAAAGCGATACGAAGACGAGGAGAGCGAAGCTGTACAGCCATACGGCTACGATAAAATCTCCAAAGCCCATCGCTCCGACTCGCTTGCTCGCCCGCTCTTCGCAAATACGTAATTTGAAAAACACTATCGTAGAAAGGGAGGGAAGGCGGAAGAAACAGCGGTGAACATGAAGAAGGGGCCGCCTCAAAAAATGGTTGGGGGCAGGGGAAGGGGGGGCACCGAGGGCGATGAGGGAGTTTGTGCATGAGGAGAAGAGAAGAGGAAGGAAACGAAATAAAATCGGTGAAACGGAAGCGTTGCACGAATCCGACCCTTTCCAAGTGCACAAAAAAGGGGCAGGAGCACAGGATGTTCTCTGATACAGCACCTTCGACGTAGCCCACCCGCTCCACACCTCCACCCTTCACCCGACTCCCCGCTGTCACGCACGCACGTCTTCGGGAGAGCCAGAGGCCGTCGTTAGTGCGACCTGCAGAGCCATCCGTTCTGCTCAGAAGGCCTTGAGGAAGCGCCCCAAGATGACGGGAGGAAGGAAAAGGGGGGGAGAAGAGGTGCACACCAGATGTAGGGAGGGAGGGAAGCTCATGAAAACTAAAAAGATGGCTTCCGAAGCAGTACCGCTTGCCCGGTTCTCTTCACCTCTTTCCGTCTGCACCCCGTTTTGAAGGAGGTGAAGAGAAATGGGCACCTCCGAGCAACCGCACAGAACTCTGAAAGAAAAGGAGGAAGGGTTTCTTTTTTTCTTTAGCTTCCTTTCGCTATTCTCTTCTCATCTCAACTCATCTCCTCCTCCCCTCCCCTCCCCCCCCCCATACACACACACCTCCGTTCCCCAGAATTATCTTTTCCGTGCGCCACACAACGCCCCCATTCCTTCCCCTCTCCTCACTTGAGAATCGAAAGCACGTCGGCCAACCTTCTCCTCCCCCCTCCCCCTACTCTACAATTCGGCGCGCTCTATCCCTCTGTAGTTGCCGTAGCGTTCGGACCCCTGGGGCTCTCGGAACTCCCTCCAAACATATTTTTTTTTCGGGAGGGGGGGGGAGGGTCTTGCCCTTTTTTCTTCTGTATAGAATATTTCCCTCTTGTGGTTGCTGCGCCTATCCCACCGCTGAACTCCGTCAAGCTCACCTCCCGCACGATCGAAACCGACTGAGGAAGATAAGAGAGAACTCCGTCCCTCTCGTTATGCGATTTTTTTTTGGTTTCTGCTTTGCTTTTGTGTTTATGTACATAGAGAAAAAGTGGGGCGGGGCGGAGTAGAGAAAGAGGAGGAGCTACAGGAAGTCCGCAAAAACAACGCGCACTCGGAAGAAGATCCACGAGGGGAATCGTAAAGATAAAAGCGGAGGAGGAAGAGGCCGTACACCATCGCCCCTTCCCTCCCCATCCGCTTCCCCCTCACTCTTCTATCCTTGTCTAACGGGATGCAGATTGAAAGTCTTCAGGACCAGGGGAAGGGAAAGGAAAGAGGTGAGGAAAAAGAAAAAAACGGGCGAGTGTGTGTGTGTGTGTGCATCGACAGGCAGTCACCCTCGCCTCCTTGAAGCGTGCTTTCAGTGTACATGCCCGCAGCTGATACCTTCCACCCGCCCTTCCCACTCACCAACCAACTCGACATTCTCTTCCTCTTCTTGTGCCCCCCCCCTTCCCCCCGAACCTCTCTTACGTGACCTTTTTTTTCGTTCTCTATTCAAACTGTCTCTCTCGAATCTCTAGTCCACACCGCCTGCACAAGCGCCAAAAGCTGGAGCTACAACCTCGCCTTTTTTCTTACTTCCAAGCACCCTCTACCCCGACCCGCCCAATCTGCAACAGCCCTGCTTGCCTACCTACAAGCCTGCAGCGAGATGCACACATGCCGGCCTCTAAGGTACGTGGACCGAGAGAAGCAGCTGACTGGGAAGAGAAAGGAGGGGGAAGGAGGAGATGAGGAAGAGAAAGGAGCGCGCTGTCCTCCCGTGCCCGTTGCAACAGTGCTATGCGATGCCCACACCTCCGTGTCTCACCCACATGGCAACAACCGCAGCACACATCCACACATCCTCTATTCAAAGGGCGTGGCGTAGCAGTCGATGGTGCTTCCATCCCCATCTCCACCGCCGCAAGGTAGGAGAGGAAGCAGAGTGGCCCCCACGAGAGAGAAAGAGAGAAAAAGACAACGACACAAAAGGAAGGGAATGTTCGAGAAAAGCGGTATACATCTAGAAAGAGGGAAAGAAAGAAACGGAGGAGGGGCGGAGCCCTGCCACATCTCCTGCTCCTCAAACCCCTATCCAATTTCACTTCTCAAACACAGACACTCCCACACACACACACAAACACCAAAACGGAGAGGATAAGAGAAAAAAAAGAGAGGATGTATCATCCATATCCCTTTGGATACGCCTCTCATCATATACACAGTCTATCCAAACTCTTCCACCCCTGCATTGATTTCAGCCATCCCCTTCCCTTCCCTTCTCACGCACGCACCGAGAGATAAACTTGCGCCGTTATCTTCATGCAGACAGCAGCCAGTACCGCGCGCATCCGCAGACATGATGCATGAATTACAGGGAATCAACATCCTTTCTCTCTCTCTCTGACGCACCTATGCACTCACACTCATACAAACCGGTAAACAAATACAAATATATATATATATATATATATATTAGTAGAGGCAGGTATAACAAGAGAGAGAGAGTCTCTCAACTTCATGAAACAAACGGAGCGAAATATATAGTCAAAGAAAGAGAAAATCTTCGGGGAGAGAGAAAGAGGGAGAAGGGAGGACCACAGCAGCAGCAGCACCCCCCTCATGGGAAAGAAAAGAGGAAAGACACCCACCCGCACCCACCAAAGGTAACCTCATGACCTCCATTTGAAAGATTGCACGGGATCGATACGGCATACACATCCTCCAGATACCGTCCCTCTCGTCCTTCGTTTTTGTTGCCTCCATTTACCCCCTCCTCCTCCCCCTCCCCCCCTTCTTTTGCTTTCACCGATATCTTCTCTCTCTCCCCTACGCTTCTCTGCAATTGCTACGATAGCACTGTATTCGAAAGAGGGGTGTGGAAGGGAAAGGGAGGGGGGGAAGATGCGTAGTGAAGATGGCCCCCCCCCGTATCCTTTTCCTTCCTTTAAAAAAATGAGAGCGCCACCTGCCCTCTCTCTTCCTTCTCCCCATCGCTCGATAACTCTCTAAAATAAAAAAGGGATGCAAACACTTGTGCTTTCTGCTGCAGTGAAAAGCTAAACGAAGATCCCCTCCTTTTCTCTGTTCCTCTGGGAGGAGGGAAAAGGGGAAAGGAACATCTTCTTTAATATAAATAAGGCGCAGCAGAAAAAAAATTCCCTTCTGCGTCGTTTGTTCGGGCTTTCAGAGGTGAGCGTGTGTGTGTGTGTGTGCTACAACACCAGAGAAAAGCTACCAGGATCTTCCCATTTTGGTAACTACCTGAGATCACACAAGCCTCTCCAGACCGACAGCCACGCCACATCTGCTGTAAACAGCAGAGCAAAAAGAATGAAGGAGACTATATATATATATATATATATATATATATTGTATGCCACCAGATGAGAGCATCTTGATATCAGAGAGGAAAGTAAATCTAACTGTCTGGGGTGATGGGGGTGGGAAGAGCAGTCTTCACACACACACACACTCACACTCACACTCACAAACAATTTCCGAAAAAGAAGGGGAGAATCGTTAGGACGAGCTGCCGATCTGCTGCAAATGCATGAAGGAGAACGGCAAGAACGGGGAAAAAAACAGCAACCGCAATAATACAAAAGAAGAGGAGAGGAGAAAGGGGAAGGAAAGACGAGGACGAGGAGAAGGAGGCGGAGGAGGGGGGAAGGCAACACATTCTCATGTTGCCCTCAGGCGACAGGCCCAATGTCAAGTCCTTCACCCATACGCCCCTTCGTTTGTCGTCCCTGCGGCTTCCTTAACCCCCACTCCACCCCCCTCTTCCACCCTCCTTTGGGGTTTTTTGCGGTACTTTCGCATCCGCATCCCTCTCGCTTTCCCGTACAACAGTCCTCTTGGGGCTGTCTGGCCCCCACCCTCACCCTTCTGCCTCCTGCCTCCTCTGCGCCCTACACGGTACACCTCCGCCGGCACTTCTCGTTTGTCCAGCATCTAGAAAAGGGAATCATCCCGCGCACACAGGAGAGACAGAGGTGCGACGAGAGATAAAAGATGCAAGCGCTTTCACATGCGTGGGTTTGGACGTGTATAGAAACAGCGAGAGCCATGTCGAAGGCGTCGCTCTGGTAGAAGGCCGAAGAGAGAAAAGTCGGGGGAAAAGAGAGGAGGAGAAGGGCCAGAGCGTCATACGTGCACCGAGAAACGATTTCAGCGAAGAGGGAGCGGGAGAAAAGGGGAAGAAAGCCGGTCTCGCCGGCGCCTGACGCACGAGAGCCAGCGAATGAACCCATCCAAACACAGCGACAAAAGAAGGAGTGAAGGAAAGGTGGTACATGCGCCAGACACATGCCGCAGGCGGTGGAGCGCAACGGCAGGGAGGCTAGAGGGAGAGGGTAGGGGAAGGGAACAACCTCAAACCTGAATGTGGCGAGCGCTGCCTCAAGAGATCCGCAAAATGAAATACAGGGGAGAGGGAGATGAAGTGAGGGAAAAAAAAGAAGCTTTGACGGCGACAGGATATCCGATGACGACGAGAGACCACAACGAAAAAGGGGGGGGGGTTGAGGAAGAGTGAGCCAAAGGAAGTGCATCCACAGGCCCGCATCAACGCGATCGAAACGCCCAGGACCTGACAAACGAGAGAGCGGGGGGAGAGGAAAAAAAAAAGAGGAAACTTTCGGGGCCAGAACAGGGCCGATAGACGCGTTTGGAGAGAGTCCGAAGAGGGACGTCACAAGTCGGAGTGAGGCAGAGGAGAGGGAGGGCGCTCACGCAAGGGAGGCGAGACCCCAACATCAGCACATACAGGCCACATCCTCAACACACACACACACACACAAACAGGTCAACGAAAGGAAGCCAAACTACTAGGGAAGTATGCGAACGGAAAGAGAGAGGGGAGAGAAAGAGAAAATGTCGTTTACATCAAGAGGAAAACGTTGGGGACACACACACAACAACAGGAAAAATACGTTCCGCTCCGGTGAAAGAGCAGCACCGACCGGCCGCGCACAAAAAAAAAAGGCTAACATTATCTCAGAAAAGAAAGAGGGCGGGGGTGATGCCGCAATGAGCACCGGGGGATGGCGCTTCCAAGACACTGTCCCCCACCATCACCACCACCATCAGCACCAAAAAACAAAGGGGGAGAGCACCAAAAAAAAGCGGACGATGCAGAGCGAGACGAGAAGACGAGGGAAAGGGGGAGGAGGGAGGTCAGAAAAGCACCCGAGCCAGAAGTGGACCACCCGCCCACGTACATACACAATCCAATATATATATATATATAGAGAGAGAGAGAGAGACAGAGAGGGAGCACATCAAGGTCGATTCACCATCGCGCACACACACACACACACACTACTGGGCAGCAGCCTCCTAGCGCCTCTCCGGTCCTCCATTTGTCCTCCATCTTCTTCCCTGTCCCTCTATTTTCGAGACCAGCCTCTCCGAATTTGGGTCTTATGCTCTGTCGCAAGAGAGTTTGGGTGCAACCCGAAGAGCGCACCTCTACCAGGAGAAACAACACACGCATACATGAAAGAAACTAGAGTGGAATATGGAGGGCTTCCGGATGCCCTTCTGCGTTTCTCTTAGTTTTTTCACTCTATTTTGCGCATCTGCATTTCCTTTGCCCATGTGATGCTGCTTTTTTTCTCTCTTCTTGCGTAAAGCGTCGCAGGTGCTCAAAAGCCTTTAAACTCCGCCTGTTGGGCAGACGTCAGAGCGGGAGTGCGATCCATGGGACTGTCCGGATATTTCTCGAAGTTGCTGGTATCGCCAGCGCTCTTGACCTTTACAGGAATAGGGGCAGGATAATAGCGCGCATACAGCTTCTCCCAGTTCGCGCCATGGAAGTACGGATGATTTTTTACGTCTGCTGGTCCCCCCTTCAGCGTCCCTAGTCGCTTTGTGTGGTCCGTCTGCAGCAGCCCCTTAACCAAATCACGTGCACGTCCGTCAAACCAGTTCGGGAACTTCAGCCGCCCGGCGAGGATTTTCTCGTAGATGCGGAATGGTGTGTCGTCGTAGAACGGTGGGTATCCGGCAATGAATTCGTACAGCAGCACACCCATCGTCCACCAGTCCACAGCCTTGCCGTGC
>JASAOM010001107.1:58160-280442 GCA_030849085.1 Borovskyia barvae | reverse complement strand
TCGCCACGATAAATAACGGCAGCAGCACCCGACCGTTCGTCTGTTACACAGCCACCATCCGTCCACAAAGAGTAAGGGGTGTGCTCAAATCGAGCAAGGCGACGCAAACACGCAGCTACTTTGTCCCCCGGTGGGGAGTCCGCGCGAAGATTTTCTGGCAGAGAGGCGTTCAAGAAGATCCGACCGCTTGTGCGGAGAGATCGATGGGTGTGTGAGAGTTTCAAAGGGGTCGATAATCCTTTAATCCCTAGCAAGGCACTCCAGGGCATCCAGTACTTCATGCCCGGGCGTAAAGACCTTCCTGGCAAGAGTGCCCAGGTATCCCCCGCAAGCGATGGCCGAGAGGTACAGTCATGTGCGTCTGAGTAGCACGATGGAGTGTAGGGGGAGTAGGTCTGCCTCTTTTAGGAGGTCTCGGTCATCCACGTACGTGGGGGTACCCACAATGAGGGCAGCCGCTTTGGCGTGGGGGTGTTCTAAGGACCGACGGCATGTGGCGCTCGCCATGTCCCACCACGCCTCGGCTCCGTACAACAGCTCCGATTCGATAAGTGCGATGTAGAAGGATCGAAGAGTATCCTTGGAGGGACCCCAGCGCCGCGTTGAGACGGCATTCAGCTGAGCTAACTGACGGGATGCAGTGCTGATGGTGAGTCAGATAAGGTTCCCCACGCCTCGCATCAGCGGTAGGTCGACGCCAAGCAGGCGGGGATGACGGTTTTCGTTTAGCCAGAGCCCATTGAGTCGGAGGACCAGTTTATTGTGGTGGCGAGCGCCAAAGAGCGTGTAGGTGGTTTGGGGGCGCACTCAGTTCCATGTAGTGATCCTTCGTCCACTGCTCAATGATGTTCAGAGCCCTCTGCAGCTCTTCTTGGATCTTTGTGCGTTCCGTGGAGGCACACATCCGGGTGAGGTCGTCGGCGAAGAAAGCAAGACCCAGATTTGGTATCGTATTAAGGCCAACACTAAGGGAGTCCATGACGATGATAAAGAGAAGAGGACCAAGCACCGACCCTTGAGGAACCCCACGTGTGAAGACGGCGCTATCCAAGAGAGTTTTGTGTATGCGCACTTGGGCTCTGCGGTTGTCTAAGAAATCCATGACCCATCGCGTGAAATACGGATCCACCCCAAAGCGGCGTAGATCTTTAAATATAGCACCGTGGTCCACCGAGTAGAATGCGCGGACGCAGTATGGTAGTGCTGTACCAATCTGGACTCCAGGTGAGCGCTGAACGACTTGGTGGAGAAGGAGGCCGAATGGATCGAGTGTACACCGGTGGGGTCGGAACCCCGCCTGCTCACATTGCAGAAGAGGCTCTACCTGGTATCGTATGCGCCGTGCGATCATGCGCTCACGAAGTTTGCACAGGGTGCTAGTGAGGGTAACTGGCTGATAAGAGGCCGGTTCGTTCGTGGGTTTCTGTGGCTTGAGCAGAGGTATGATGATGCCGGTCTTCCATGCCACCGGGACTTTGCCCGCTCGGACGCTGCGATTGAAAATGTGCAATAGAGCTCGTTTGCCAGCGTAGGGCAGGGCTTTGAGGCTTTCTGCGTGACTCTTGTCGGGTCCAGGTGCCGATCTGTTCTGCACTTGGCGCAGCGCTGTCTCAAGTTCGCCCATCGAGAATGGGGCTACGTGAGTGAGGCTGGGTTTCGGCGGGACGCGTAATGGGGCGTCTCGGTGTCTCGTGGACTTTCGTTGGTACATTTTCAGGAATAGCTTAGCTTGCGCTTTCTTTGTGAGAGGCCGATCATCCTGTACCATCACAGGCATCATCAGCGTACCAGCACACCACCACGCACCAAAAACGAGAGAAAGCGGAAATGGTGCGGCTGGCAAATGGGGTGAAGAGGGATCCCATAATCCTCTGTGGTCGAATATGGACGGTATCCCTTGTGATGGTCAACGGGCGGTTCTACAACGGAGGGCACTACCTAAGAGACGGCGGCGTGGGCATATATGCGCTCCCCCTGAAGGAGTTCTCAACTTCATTGTAAGAGGTCATGAGTGGGCAACGATGGACAACGGAGCATCGCGCCCCCCCCCGCCAAAAAGCTGCGACGCGGCTGCCTTGCTCCGGAAAACCCTCGGAAGCTTTACGAAGACGTAGTTGGTGCTTCGACAACATGTGTGAGAACATTCGCAGATAATACAAATGTTTCGCTGCGCTCTTCACTACTGTATGGACTGCCCCTTCTGCTTGAACTCAAAAAGAGTCTTCACCGTCTGCATTTCGCCATGAAATCACATCTGTTCAAAGCCAGACTATGGTCTTGACGAGGATGATGGGGACGAAGAGTTCTCTATGTGCCGTCCTGCACTGGGCTCCTGTGCCTCTGACTGCTCTTAATTACAAATGTAGCGAAACGGGCGCCTAAGCGCCAGTGTGTCTATGCACTGCTCCAAAAGGAGGGCTTCCGCAACGCAGGCCGCCTACATCCTGGGAGGCCCCTCAGCTTCTCTGCTCTCATTCACGCATATTGCCGTCTTCACATGTTCATGTGGCAGCAGCAGGGAGCCACTCGCCTCCAACGGACATTTTTGAGTCAATCCCGCAGGCCTCCGCGGGGAGAGAGAGAAGCAAATATTTCGTTAAGAAGGCGTGCCGTCAAACTGATCCCATGAGCGAGGGGAAGGGCAGTGAAGAATGGGGTTCCGGTCGCTAATCTTTGACAACATGACAAACGCTCAGACGCAAGTCCACCTCTGCAGGTGGATGTAGCGCGAATAAAGTCACATAGCGTCTCCCTCGCTGTGAAGGGAAGAGATGAAAAACAAATGTGCGGAGAAAAGGGGCAGCGAAAGAAGTGATACGTGTTAGGAGGGAAAATGCAGTGCATCACAGCAGAGTCACTCGAGAACAAGTGAAACGCGGTCTTTGTATCGGAGAAGCTCTCTTTAGCCCCATGGCAGAGACCCGCAAGGAGATACCTGTACTCTTCAGCGGCCCGCAGGAACGTTGCCCCTCTCTTTCTCTGTAAATACTTGAACATTCCTTAGCTATGAGCCGCAGAGAACAGGAAAGAGCCAAGCTTTCAGAGACTGAGCGTCTCGTCGTTGAGCCGCGTGAGGTAAAAGTCAGCGGTCTACCTTCGCGGAGGATTTCTTCCGAAAGTGAGAACAACGACGAAAGTCTACAAGCAGGACGCAGTGGAGACTAGACAAACGAAATAAAATAAGAAAAGAGAGGGGAGTACGTAGAAGAAGGATTCAAAACAAAGCTTCTCTCAATGATCCGCACACCAAGACACAAGCGACCGTACCGTTTGACTTACTCGGCGCTGTTGTGTTGCCTTCAGAGTTTCATTTCGTTGACGATGCCTGACAAGAAAACTCGGAAACTAATACACCTGGAAGTACGCAAAGGAGAGAAACAGACCCACACACCCATAAGCCCACAAGCGAGCCGACGCGCGGGGCAGAAAGAAGGGGGTAGCGAGGGAAGTGGAGGGTGCATCAAGTACATATAGGGAGAGCGAGTGGGCGACTGCATCCTCTGGTAATGGGAGGAGAGAGAAGAGGCAAACAGAATAGGGTGTCCGAGACACCTCGAAGGTGAGAGAACTCGATTGAGCCAAGATAGGCAGGCACGCTCTCTCCGAGAATGTTGGCCTTTAATTGATCCTTTTTTACAAGCGAAGAGGAGGAAGAAGCGACGAGAGTACAACGGAGGAGGTTGCCGAAAGGCAAACGCACGCCTCTTACGTGGGCAACGACCCCAGCCCAACTTATGTTTTGGTCTTTGTGTGTGTGTGTGTGTGTTTGTGTGTATGCCCTCACGCAGTCACCAGCTTATGTACATCGTTAGGACAAGCTAGCCTTGGGTCGGTGAGCGTGTATCCACCCAGGCATCATACACGTGTCCATCACCGCACGAGTCTTCCCGCGACATTGGGGGACTAAACATCGAGACTGGGTTGCCCCGCTTACGAGGACGGTGGGTCTTTTCTCCGGCACCATCGACTGCCTGGCGCTCGAGAAGCGATCCAGCGAAACCTCAAAAAGAGGAGGGCGGAAGAGTGAAAGAGAAGGATGCCATTACGGACGTCCGTGCTCCGTAGCAGTCGGCATCAAGTTCGGCAGCGCTAATGCCCCTCAAATGGATACTCAGAAGGGAAGAGTGCGTTCCTCTTCTCACGAAGAGACCTGAACAGGAGAGAGGGCATCCACCCATCAGCAAATAGGGTTGAGAGAGCGCTGGCACAGAAGCAGCAGCAGCAGCTGTTGAAGCTCACGTGCGCCCTCCCTTTACCTTTCCCAACCCATCTACCTGAGGTGTGTGCACATCGCTAAGCATCGGCACGGTGGCTTGTATATGGTGTACATATTCGAGAAATAGCGGAGCCCACCATCGCAGATGCCGCTTCAGCACGCCGTTGGCGCAGTTCCGTATCATCGACGGAAAACGGTGAAGCAGAGGTTGTGGCGATGCACTTCGCACCATCTGGCTCAGCTACTGTCAGGACGCTTCCCTTCACCCTCTGGCACTCGGACGTCTCACGGAAAGATGAAGTGAGAGCAGCGCACACTAGCGCGACAGCCTCCTTCCTTCGCAGAAAACGGAGCTCTTCCAGATTCATGGCAGGATTGCCATCATCATCAATTCCCTTCCCTGGCGCTGCAGTGCCCTCTTCGGGGTGCTCCATTGAACTGTCCGTACGTTCAAGGGGTGGCCCACTTGCCTCCCCCATGGCTGAGGCAGCAGCTCCGCAGGAAGGTGGCAATGAGCTAGGGGGAGTGTCAGAGGGTCTTCGTGAGGCGAGTAGCCTCTCCGTCCCGCGCATTATATTCTCGACAAACCGGGCCACCTCTGCCTTTCTTACTTCAGATAATGCGGGCGGCACTGAGCGGTCCTCATCGCAATCACTCAGCTCAGCCAAAACGTACTGCACCTCGTTAGTCTGTGTAGGTGATGTTCCACTAGTGACAGCTCCCGGTTTCGTTGATCCCGAAACGCCTACTTCATCACAAGTTGTGATATCAACAAGATCCTCGCCTGGGGCTGAGGGCGACTCCTCCGTAAGACTCGCCAACTCTTCCTCCTCCTCGAATGTACCCTCGCATGGCAACATCTCTTGCTGCTTCACCCCACACCACACATAGGCGGCGCTCTCTCGCTTCTTTATGGAGGGTAAGCGTACGCGCATCCCGCTATGCGCGCGCAATACGCGGCACTCACCCTCCTCACTGAACAGCATCTTTTGCTGCACCTTGGTCCCACAAGCTTGCTGTTCGTCAGCTTCCAAAGATTCTGCCGTTCTGCGCTCAAGACCCTCGATATGGGACTCCTGAACGTTCTGCAAAAGGAAGCCAGCTTCTTTACACTGAGTCCCCGTTTGCTGCGCGACCAGTGCGAGCTGCCGAATCGCTGCGGTGACGGCGCGCACGCCACTTCGAAACTCCCTTAATAATTGTAGCCGATCATGGCCTTCTTCGAACTTGATCACCGTACGTTGTGACTCTTCCAGCGACTGGGTGAATCGGAGAGCATCGGCGAAGTATTCCTCAGGCACTTCATACGATCCTCTCAAAGGTTTGAGACGGTGCGGAGGATTTGGTTGCGTGCTTTTCGAAGAGCCGCCGGGTTTGGGCGACAATACGTGAGGAGCACGGCGTGAGGAGCTGTGGCGCCAGCGCGTTTTGGGAGCGCCACTGGATGGCTGGGATGGAGGGCAGGGGGCATACGCGCGATGAAGGCTCCCCTCCCCGGTGTAGG
This sequence comes from Borovskyia barvae, assembly GCA_030849085.1. Classification (NCBI taxonomy): domain Eukaryota; phylum Euglenozoa; class Kinetoplastea; order Trypanosomatida; family Trypanosomatidae; genus Borovskyia; species Borovskyia barvae. Next base: position 274,722 of record JASAOM010001107.1, on the reverse strand, counting down.
TATTCATGTAGAGATCATAGGGGGGCTTCACCACCACCCCAGCTGGGATCGTGAGGGCATTGGGGCAATCACGACGTGCTGATGCGCCCTTTATTTGAGGCAGACGCTGCGATCGCACTTTTGACATCTCCACTCCAAAACAGGAAACGCGTCGGAATGCTGCTGCATGAGCGTGGCGGAGGGAGGAGAAAAGGCAAGATCAAGGCGGGAGGAAGGAGAAGGATGGAGGCGAAAAAGAGCATCGGTGACTCTCACGGTGATGGTAGGAGAAGGCAAACAGAAGTCATGGCAAGGAGGTGGAAGGGCGTGAACACACGGGCAGCCCAACAATTCGCTGATAGCGAGCAGGTAAGGGGTGCGGGGCACCAATGAATAATAATGCACCCATAAAACAGCAGCTGCAGTGTACGGGACGCAAATTAGTCCACACCTGCCCAGCAGAAAGTGTGCCCCGGAGATCTCGAGACTGCTACGCCGTCACTATCGTGTTCGTGCTGGTTTCACCCGTGGAGGGCTCTCTAGCGGTGTCGAAATAGCGGAAGAGGGATGGGCACGCGAAGGCGTGGCTGTCCCTCCCTAATGGAGTGCGTGTGTCTCTCCTTTCTGCGTCTCTCATCACGGGTTCGTATATATATATATATATAGATTTGTATGTGTGCGTGCGTATGTGGAAGTGGAAGAGGGTCTGGAATGCATCCCATGTGGCCATTGGCAGGACGCCGTGAAGTGAAAGAAAATTCATCGACTCCGCCTCTCGCCACTCCCAAAACTCCAGAAGCTGTGTCTCACTACTCGCACTTATGCGCATAACCTAAACTAGCACTCGCTATTACCTCTGCCACCCACTTCCGACCAGACCTATACGTAATACTCCATGGGCATATATCCACGATGAAAGCGATTTGCTCTCTCGCCCTTGCGTTGGCAGAGAGTTTCTCTCGGGCAAAAGCTCACAGCGGCGGACGCGTCTCTTGAGGGAGGTGAAGCGGAGGGGGGGGGGAGGAACATGAACTGTCCACGCAACCGCCTCGGTGTAGCGGAGGGAAAAGCAACACCGCGAAACATGGCCGACAACAGAAGCACATCCAGCATTCGTAAGAGACGCTTCGGTGTGGTAGAAAACTAAAGAGCAATAATAAAAAAAATAGGTACTGAACGCCTTCCCCACCTTCTGGACGGCGTCAGAGCATCATTCTGCCGCTCTACTCCCGCGGTGCCTTTGCGCCGATGCTCTCGACTGCTACGGACGACGGCCGAGGAGGGAAAAACAAATCCCCTCAAACTCACAGACAGGGGGGAGCTGCGCTACACAACGAAATACGAGGGTCCATCAAAGCAAATGAGCGAGGGGGATCTTCTTGTGCTCTCTCCGTCCGTTCTTAAGGGGGAGGGAGATGGCCTTTGCTGTCTGTTCGCCTTTGTCAGGAATCGCCAAGCGTGCGTCCACAGGCACGATGGAGGAGAGGGCAGGGGGGCTGAATAGGAAAATCAAAACGGGAGGAGGTGGACGTTCACTCGGAGCCTCGAGCTCCAAACTGCGATAGATGAGGATGTGGACGCTCCCTCGGCGTTAGAAAGCAATGCAGCACGATGAACTTCGCGCCACGATTTTTCGGCAGACCAACTAAGAATAGGCGCCCCTGAGGACACCAAGTCACCAGCTCAGAAAAGCAAGTGGAGTGAAAAAAGAAGCACATACGCTTTCGCGCGGCTGCACCTCAGTCACTGCGCTCACGCTTGTGTGCCTTGAAGATGCTCATTGGAAGGTACGTGTCGTCGTTCTCTTGACCGGTAGCCAGGTTGTGCACGTGTCGTACCAAGTCGTGAGCGATAATGCCACTCAGTCTCGAGTCATGTTTGTAATCGGTGTGTGTCATCACAAACTTCCGCATGTATTGTGCCGCCGTAGGAATACTGCCGGATGCACGCATCTCCAAAAATTTTAGATACGAGTCCAGTTGAGGGCTGTTGATCCCTTCGTCGCAGAGGTAGCGGCGCACCAGGGGAAGAAGCCCGTAGAAGCCTCCCTCTTGTCCATTGAAAATCTCGGCCACACTCATCTTTGCCGTCTCATCCTCACTCGCCGTGCACTTGTCGGCGAAGATATCCTTGCGCATCACGTAGAGTTCACCACAGGGGTTGATGCGGTGCGCGCGGCCCACATTCTCGTCGACAACAGACATCTTTGTATAAAAGTTCGCCTTGTATTTGATGATGGCCCTGGTGAGCAGTGGTACGACTGTCGCAAAGGCAGCGTTCTCAAACGGTGTAGGCTGTATTTCCATTACACGGAACTCCACACGCCAACCCACGTTGCCGTCAACGGTGGGCGGTTTGAATCGAACCGTTTGCCAGTTGGTGGACTGGATGTTCTCGAAGTGCTCCGTGTGTGTCGTGTCATCGATGTCAATCATCTTGTCGTACATGACAAGTGGATCACGAATAAAGAGATGTGCTATGTGCTTAGCCAGCCGCGCATCCACGCCAGCCTCCCTCAGCACATCGTAATAGGGCTCATTCATCTCGATGGGAGAATCGTTGAACTCCTCCAGGTGGGCGGCTGCGTTACCAATAAAGACAGAAATCGAATCGTAGCGGGACTTGAGAATGCGCGGCACCTCCTCGACGCGACGGTCATCCACGGAAGACGCGATGGTGAGCCAGCGCACATCCGAGTCGCAAAGCAGACCTTTCTGGAACGGGGTAGCCGAGCTGAGAGCGAGAAACACCGGACATAAAATGGCAAGCTGATCATATACATCGCGAGCTTCGTTCATGTTGTCTAGCTGCATCGTTACCTGCAGGCAGCAGTTTCCCATCCCAAAAGCCATGCAATCCATGTATATACATGGGTGACTAACTGATGGAATTGGGCAGGGGCAAGCGTGATAGCGCTCCTGTACGTGTTCGCGTTGCTTTGCAGTGAAGTATTGGGCATAGTAGTAGAGCGTAGCAGGTGTGAAGAGGTGCTGCATCGCCTCGGTTGCAGGATAATCCTTTTCACGGGGGTCGATAGGGCTTGCAGGCATCGAGTCATGCTCCAGCACAGTCCCGAACTTGCTCATTTTTTTCTTCTTCTCGTCCTTCACTCCGCAATCGATATCCTTGTTCCACGGCGTCTGATCGATGTTGAGCCGGCGGTCCACTGTCTTTCCCATCGTATCCGTATCGATGTACAACGGCACCTGGATACACACCTTGCGACCCCGGCGCAGGCGAATGTTGGTCGTCAGGTTCGCGAAGCGCGGGTGTGTTTGATTGATACACGCGTCGGGCACAAACAGGGAAAGCGAGTGGGGAGAAGTTTTATCGTCGCAGTCCACGAAGTCGCCCTGGCCCATGAGAGGAAACGTAACAAAAGTCGTGCCCACCACTCCAGGGGGCGCTTCTGCGTCGAGCGTTTCGTATCGGCGCCTTATATTCTCCTCCACAGACTGGAGACTATCACGCGACAGCGTGTATGGCTGTGCGGGAGTACTTTCACACATGAAGCTGCCGTACTCTGGATGCCAAATGGCGCTACTGTCTGGACGAGCGCTGAGTCGCTGCATCACCGGGCCCGCTTCGATGCAAAGGGTGACGGTCTTGTCATGAATATGGATAAGCTGATGCTCGATCTCCTCACCCCACAGAAACGGCATACCATGCAAACCTTTCTTGCTGTGGAAGACGTTGAGGAACTGCTGAATGCCGTGGGCGCTCACATGCGGAATGGCACTGTTGTTCGCATCAGTGCCCCACCGCATGGGTGCCCCACCGGTAGTCAATAGTCCCATACTCTTGTGTTGTGGGTGTAGAGGTGGCGTAGAGGGGAAGGAATACCAAAGTGGTATCTATATATTTATATATATACGCACGTCTGTCAGTGTGGTTGTGCAAGGGTGCCTCCGAGGGAAAGTGGAGAAGGGGAGAGGCCGATCGACACGCGGCGCGGGAGAAAACCGAATAACGCTGAGGCAGCAATGCTGTGTATGTGACAAAGCACCACCAGAGAAGCAACTTGATAAGGAGCGCTGCGAATCGAAATAGGCGCACCTCACAAGGGGGAAACACAAAGGCGAAAGCCCCTCTCATCAAAATAGAATCCGATAAGAGAGAAGGAGAGGATCCAGGAGGAAAGAAAAAGAAGGCAGTAGACGCGGCATGGCGAGAGAGAACAAACCAGCAGCCTTTCAGTGCTCGTGAAAGGCTGCTGGATATTACCGAAGCGATACGTTGAGGATTTGATAAATAGGAGAGCAACAAACGTCTCTACTCGCCTGCTGCAGACGCACTTTCCGGCAATGAAAAGCAGCCCGCAAAGAGCAGAAGAAGTACAGAAGAGTCGACGTCGAAACATGCCGCACTTCCCGAAGAAGAAGAAAAGAGGATAGAAGAAAGCGGCGTGTGCGAGGAACGTGCAAAGCCGGTTCGAGGATCAGGGCGGGACCGTGCGAATTCTCCCCCAAGAGTGATGCAGACCCCATCTTGCATGCTGGATAGCCGCGAATTGAAAAAAACGCGAGAGAAAAAAGAAAAGGGAGGTCTACCAACTTGCCTACCGGTGTGTCTCAAGTCAGGCAGAGGTATCATAGATCCAACCACTCTTCACTTCGCCGACGTATCTCCACAGGACCATAGCACCCGACAACGGAATTGGGCGGCAAAGGCGGGGGGAGAGGGCAAGGAAGGGGGGAGAAGGGGGAGGGAGCTTGGAATGCGAGAAAGAAGTTGCTGCAGAAGGAAAATCATCGTCTGTCGTCCTCACCTTGTACGTGTTGGATACCTGGGCAACGTCATAGGGGGAAAACTCCCATGATGTGACGTTGACAGGGAACTTAAAAAAAGGAGCTAGAAGGCGGTGCCAGCGAAGGGGACGATGGAGGCCTGGCATGACACAAAAGCAGAGGAACATGCAATGAAGAACAGAACGCAGGATATCACGACTGATCGAACAGCAACAACAACCCAAAAAATCTCTTCGCACTTCACAATTATCGATACAGAAAATGTGGAACCACCTGAGTGAGCTGCGAAAACACCCTTAAGCCTCAGAATAAAAGCAAGTTCGGCACAAATACGTGACGTCTCCATCAGCCATTGGTACGGTCGGATGTAACCATTAGGACTGAAGAAGCTTTCGGGAGGGAGGGTTCGAGTACTTCACGGCGCCGTGCATCTGGTATTTATGTCGTATTGTGAGTCAATGCACCTCCCACACTCTTGCCTTCATCTTCCTTCATGAAAGACTCAGCAAGGGGGAGAGTAGCTGTCTCTGGTTTTGTAACGAGTGCCACGTACTTCTGCCGCCTTTTCATGGTTTCGCTTTCTTCTTCAGCCACAGCTGCGCAAAATCTGGAGAGAAGAGAAGGAGCGTGGCTGAAGTTTGTGACGCGAAGACAGTCGTTGAAGAGAGAGAGCACCCCTCCTTAAGCCCTCCTCAAGACAAGCACTTCATAATCTCCTCGTAGGCATGCTGAATGGCCTTAAACTTTACCTCCGCGACACGTATTTGCTCTTCAGGTGAGCCGCACCATCGGTCGGGATGCCACTTCATGGCCAGAGCCCGATACGATGCGCGCACCTCCGCTGCGTTGGCGCCATGAGAGAGTGCGAGTGTTCTGTAATGCACTTCGAGAGAGGTGGCGACCACCGTGGTCGTCTTCGATTGTTGAGGTTTCGGTTTGGGAGCTTTTCCAGCATTCGAACGAGTATCGCCTGTCACAGAGGCAGCCGCTGTTTTGATTTCCTGCTCGAGACGAGCCTTCAACGAACGCAGGTACTCGGCGTTAGATGAAGTGTAGTGAAGTTGGAGACTCTTCTCCAGGTGGTAGACAGCATCGCGCAGTCGATCCAGCGCTACTTCGCAACGGGCGACCAGCGTAAGAATGCGAGCTTGTACCTCTACCTCTTCCGTGTAGGATAGAGCGCGGTGCGCATCATCTAAAGCAGCGTACCAGCTCCTCTGCTCCGCCAGTGCCTGCGCTCGCGAATAAAAAACAATCCCTTTCATTGCCTCGGCTAGGAACGTTTCGTGCAGCAGCCGACCAGATAATGTTGTCACCTCAGGCCACGCTTTTGCTTCGATCAAAGCATTCAGCTCCTCGGAGGCATCTCTGCAGCGCATAATTTGCGAACTCAAGAGACGAAAACGCAACTCCGACGAGCCGAGAGAGGAGTCCCGCATGTCTTCCAGGATGTCGTTAAGATCCTTTTTCGAGGTGCTACAATGGAAGGTCAGCTCCCACAATGTGAGCTGCAGCTCTGCAGAGAGTGGATACGCTTGTCTCTGTTTGCTTGCATAACGGACAGCTTCCATCGCATTTTCTAGCGAAAGAAGTCGCGCCTTCGCCGCCTCGAAGCTGCCACATGGAAATATCGTTAGAAGCGTGTTCAAGCTCGTCAATGCCTTCCCAAACTGGCGCGCAGAAAGAAGATTCGTGTAGGTGTGAAAGGCTTTCACCGCCGATAGTTCTCGGGCCCACTCCGGGTCTTCACGGTGAGGGCTGACCTGCTGCTGCGCCTCCTGTGCTCGCCCCTGGCAAATATAAACATAAACGAGTCGACGCGCACTCGGATAACGCTCAGTTGGATCCATGGAGATGACGCGATGTGTCACAACCTCACACGCATTCCACTGCTCCAACCGATAGTGGCACACCGCCACGTTATTCAGCAGCGCCGGGGAGAGCTCATGCGCGGCGCATGCAGAGGAGATGTGGAGAAGCAGTTCGAGTGCCCGCGCATAGTTCTTCCATCCTAAGCACCGATGAGCTTCCAAAGCCTCCGCTTGCAGAGCTTCGTTAAGACCGACGGCCCCATGTGGGTCGAACTGGCTCACCTCCTTTATACGAACGAGGCCCTTTCTTTGACCGGATGTAGCATTAGGTGATGCTTTCCCACTGTGGGAAATGGTTGGGAGGTAGAGTGTGTCTGCCAGCGTATCCAGGGCCTCTGCAAGGTGGAAGAAGTCATCCGTGTCAGCATAACGACGCGGTTCCCGCCGTTGTACGACTTTGTTGAGTTCTACAGCTGTACGGGGTGTAGACTCACCACCTGCTTCACTCGGCAGAGAAGCAGCAACACACGAGGCTGCCCACGCGCCACAGACCAACGAGTCTAGGCGAACATCTACCTCAAGCAGCATCTGGGTGGCAAGCGGCAGCGAAGAAAAGTGCATGGTGGCCGTCGCTGTGCCCACTCTGTGTGGCCTGAATGGCACAGGTGGGAAGTTGTGGGAGAGACACGTGCCAGAGGAACGGATGGTGTTGGCAGGAAGAAATTATGGTACATAGGTGGTGGCGTTTTCGTGTTCCACCTACGCGCACGCCGTTTCCCTCAAAACGGCATGCGTGCCAGGACGAGCCACACCGCCTCTATCGCCCAAACGCCGCGTATCTCACCATACGGTGGATTACCCAAGCAACCGTAAAACAAAGGAGGCGGAAAGGGAAGACACACGTTGAAAGACGTGGAAGAGAGCCAACGGTCCACTGTGCAGATTGAAAGCGCCGGGAGACAGCCAAAAACGGGAGACGGGACTGCCTTTCTGCACGAAGCGGAAGAATCATCGGAGGGGTGTATTCGATGGTACTTCCGAAGATAAACTCCCCATACAAGGGCGTTCCTTCCTCACCGACGAAGAGGGATGAGAAGAGCACTAGAGGTTGTCAACTACCGCCCACTCTCCGTCCTTCCTCCTCCATCCCCCAAGATTCCAAGCACTCTGCGCTTGTGAATGAGTAGAAGGGAGGGAGAAGGCACAACGTAGATGCCGCACGTACAAGTGCGTTTCGTCGGAGAAGACCCACTCCACCGCAAAACTCTACAATTTCGTTCTTTCGTTGAAAGGGCCTTAGACGCCGTTGTCAGAAGAGAATATCATTTACCTCTGCACTCTCTCCTCCTCTTCCTACCCTGCCCTCATCCGCTCCTCCCTTTTCCGGGGAGGAAGGACATGGGGGAAGGGCCAACACTTGACATGTGACGCGCGGCATACCAACGTCGAATTTCTTCACACGAACACAGGAGAGAGAGAGGGGGGGGAAGGGAGAAAACAGAGGAAAGGAGAAAAGGAGAAAACGGGTGATGGCGGCAAAAAGCGCACCCCCCCCCGTTCCCCATCTTCCTCAAAACATTGAAAGAGGCGATGTTCCCGTACGCACACACACACGCGCAATTCCGTTCTCCCTCGAACACCACCCCTTGCGGGGCTCCTATACAATCCCACAAAGGAAAGGAGATGGAGAACGGGCGAGGCAGTTGTAGTTGAAACAGAGGAAGATACATTTGGTTTCTCCTTTAAAAAGAAAAGAGGATATATGCGCAGCATCCAAGAGCGAAATAAAAGAAGAAGAAGAAACGGGGACGACGGAGATGATCTGGACGATGACACTGGCTCATGACGTTGACTCTGGTTCACCCACTGCCTCGCGAATGGTGGGTTCAGTCAAAACTGCCAGAGCCGTAGGGGGCTGCAAGGGATCACCTCACTCGCGCGACGCTATTATTCTACTCCTCTATTACCTTTACTGTTCGGCGATCTTTTCACCCTCGCCTTCCACCCTGCTTCTTCGATGGGCTCGCGACCCACACACAGCGGCCAACGAGCGCCGGTTATGCAGATGATGAATCCATTTGAGCTATGTACATTCAGAGACATCGTAAAGAGCGCTACCACCTCCTAAAGAAAAGAGAGCCGCTGTGATTGGCATATATGTGTGTCCGTCCTTTTTTCGTCGTTGCTGTTGCTGTTCTACCTTCCCGAAGTAGGAAAAATGAAAGAAGTGGGCGAACGCACGCCCTTTCCTTTCTTTCTCCCTCACACTATGAGCAAAAGATTGCAAAGCCGCTTTTGTGACGAAGTATATGCAGTAGCGAGCCTATGGTAGAAAGGGAAGCCGAGCTACGCTCGTAACATTCTGTGCAGCATCCTTCCCAGTGAAGCGGAGAATCTTCCCTCAGAGTGCACCCCGCACAAAGAAGAACTTGTATGTGGTTTTGTCGATATCGTGGCTCATGGTGGTGCTGCCGCGTAGCTTCCACAACCCCTCTTCTTCCAGTGCATCCAGCACGGATATGAACAGCGTTGAGGAGCCGATGTCCTCTGTAGCGAATTGGGTGTGCAGCTCGCCGAACCAGTGCGGTGGGTCCTCCTTGCGCTCCAGCGAAAACGGAACTTTGCCGGTGTTGGTGGTGGAGCAGGAATTCGGAATGACCGCGTTGAGACGCTCGATGGTGCTTTCCTTCACCGGCCCGAAGAAAGAAACGGCCGGCGGGTTGCACGTGATGTTTACGATGAGATTCATTTCAGACATTGCTTCGCTTTTCTGTACTGAGGGGGGGACGTATATTTTGGTCGGCGTGCGGTGGCGAATCTTCTGAAAGAGAGCGATGGTAAGAGCGAGGGGAGGATGGAGAGGCAGGCGAAGGGTACAGCCTAATTAAATAGATATAGCACTCAACTACAGCCCTCAAAGAACAACACAAACACACTGAGGGAAAAGTACTCGTGATTTTTTTGGATTTGCGTCGGCGGCAGGAGAAGTTAAAAATGGGCGAGGGAATAAGGCAGCGGGCAAGATGCTGGGCAGGCACTCTACGAGAGGATGCTGGGCGAGGGGGCAAGGGGGGAGGTCCGTTTTCGGGCGAAGGTGCACGAAAGGGTCGGTGAACGTGAGAGAGGGGGGAAGGAGGGTGAGCGTATCGAAGTAAGTGTGTAGGTGTGGGAAGGAAGGGGGCAATAGCACCACAAGATTAATTTTTGGTCGGATCGTTTTCATTTACGGACAACAGAGGAGGAGAAGGAAGTCAGGGAGGAGGAGGAGATGAGCGTGGGCAACTGTTCTACGCAGGCGATGCGCACAAAAGCTGGAGACTGATGGATGCAGAAGATAACAGGCGATGTTCACCGTCTGCAATTTTTGAGAGATGAGCGTACATGCAAGATACGCACGCACGAGAGAATCCCGGAAATGGATAGAGGGAGGAGAGCTACTTGTAGAAAAGTGCACTGCGGGGAGTCAAGCCTCTTCCCCAAAAATGGGCGGAAGAGCGACTCTCTTCAGGTAAGATCGGAACGGCGTGAAACGAATTGAGCTGCATCGGAGACACACAGGAAGACCCTCCCGCGCCTCTAGCAGGCATCGCAAGGGACGCCCCAGGAGACTGCCGTGGGAAACTCCACAACAACCACATACCTCATGCGGTACTCAGAGGATTAAGAGCGGCTGCGCGAATTGATGAGGCTTTCATGCATGATACGCTTCATTCCTTTCCCACCACCACCACCACTATCCGCGTTCCATAGAGATTTAAATGCGAAGGGAAGGGGGAAGGAAAGCGCAAAAGTGACGCAACTGTTTGCTTGAAGAAGGTGCGAGGGAGCAGAAGAGGGGCAACACTCGTTATCCAGCAAAAATGAGCACCACCTCCAAAAAAAAAGTCGACTATACATGTGTAGGAGGAAAGTATCGATGAGTACGTGTGCGTGAGGGGGGAGCCTAAGGATCCTCTCTTCGCCTCATTACATCGCCAGGACGCATCCTACGTAGACAATGATGCACGTATCAAAGCATACGGGCCACAATGGAAACCTAAAAGCCACCAAACCAAAAGCCGACCGCAGCTTCCAACCTCCACGAAAGCCTCGCCAAAAATTCCTGAACGGGGGCATCCGGGTAGGAAGCGCAGGGAAAGTGGTCGAGCCCTCTTTCATAGACCTTCCAAAAGATCGTTCTCGGTATCCCGGAGCTTTTCTGCGGCCTCTTGTTGTCGACGTGCTTCGATTTCGCGCATCGCGGCCGCATCTATTTCGGCCTGCGTGGGTGGCACATACGTGCCTTCTAAACGACCTGCCCACTCTTTTGCGCAGCAGCTCTCAGGCAGCATCGGCACCAGAATTTTCATCTCGGCTGGGGTAAGCACGTTGTCGCCGTTGGTGGTGACGATCTCCATGAGCCGATCGCGTGTCATCACCCCGGCTGCATCGCCGACAAAGACTTTGAGCGACTCGAGCACAGCCCGCTCCTCACGCATCCGGTCGCGGAAAATCATCTGAGCGCAACTTATGAAAATGTTCCAGTCGATGTTTTTGATCTCCTCCGCAGGTGTGATATCCACTGCTGCTGCCGCTTCCGCATTGGCATCGGCTGCCTTCTCCGCCGCCGTCTTTTTAGTTGCCGTCACACTCATGCGACCTTTTCCTTTGCGCTCCCGAGCCTCCTCCTTGCGCCGTTCCTTCTCACGCTTCAGTTCCTCCTCGCGGCGCCACTGTTCTAGTCGAAGTATCGGCTGCGCCATGAGACTCTTCAGCTTATCCATGTCGTCGTGTGCCGGATTCATTCCCATCCCCCTCAGCAAAGTAATGCAGTCCAGAAAAGAGACGAGCTTCTCTTTATTTTGGAGCATGTTGAAGATCACCTCTGCATCATTGTACACCTCGCTCGTCAAGACAGAGGGAGTGTCAGTGTCCATGTTCGATGCCGCTTCAGCGTACGTCGGTGGTAGAGCCGATTATTTGAACAATGATCGCTCCGTGAGCGGCAAGGGGGCGCCCACAATCCTAATCGATTTCCACCGTTCACCAACGCCTTTGCGAGTCGATACCTCGGCACGAATAATCAGTGAAGGGAGCAGAAAATTGCTTTCGAGGCCTACCGTGAGGGGAGAAGAGGGCGGGCACCCGACCGGAACTCCGTCACGAAAGAAAAACCCTGCCTGGGGCACCACACGTGCACATGTGCATACAATAGAGCGAAGGAAAGGCAATAAAGAAATGGTTGGGTTTCCAGATGAAGAAAGAGAGATATGATTTATTTATTTATTTGAGCAAGAAGATGGAGAGCGGTGCATGTGTGAAAAAGAGCAGAGGCGGGAGGAAAAAAGTCTTCGTGACTTTCACGCTTGGTTCTGCTGGAGGGTCTATGTTCTTCATGCAGCTTCGACGCGGGAAGACCGCGCCTGCGCACTTCTATCCCGTGAAATCAGACGGATGGCAGCCTCGTTAAAACGGCAAAAGGCAATGGAATGGCTCTCGGACCTTCCACAGGCATAGGGTCAAGCGATGCTGCCCAGTGAAGTCGAGACGCCCTGCGCAGTCACATGTGGTGCGCTGCTCCAACACGTTCAGTAATGTACTCGTTGCAATCGTGGGGCATTGCTCAAATGTATGCAATACCGTCTGGCGCTGCGTGTGAATTCTCGGAAGAGGTAATAAAAAGAAAAAATGAGAAGAACGCGGGCAACGACACTGACCAAATCGATCATATCACCGCACCTGTACGCCTACACCAAAAGAGAGGGCCAATACTTCCTACGACGTACGTTTATACGTGTGTACATATGTGCGCTTGTTTCCCACGCACAGCTTTGCGGTCACATGCGCGACATAGCCCGTGTTGTGAACCACACCCATCAAAAGCCGTTCATCGCTCCGATAGAATCAACGAAGGCCTGTCAGCTTCTCGAGAAGGGGGGAAAAAAAGAGAGTGACCCGCTACGGAGAGTGGGTGCGCGTATGCGAAGACTAATGAACCACTCCCGCTGCCAGTGCAACTTAGAAAATAGTCCTGCACGCATCGTTCCGCTGGGTGGCCATCGTGCACTTCTCCACAAATCTGTATGTACATCCCAACGCGTCTGGCGATGCCTTGAGAAGAAGTCAAACGAAGCACGCGGCCCAACATAGAAAAAAATTCGATCTCGCACGCTTCGGGGACGTTGGCAGGTTGCGGTATATCCACCTATGTGCATGTGTGTGTGCATGTGCACCCAAATATTCATTCTGATAGAGCTACGCATCCACTTGCGTGAGTTGTCCTAGAGAGGAAAGGCCCTCAGGGTGAAGCAGAAGATCCTTATGAGTACCGCTGACGTATAGCTCCTCTTCACCACGAGGGCACCCGATGTTTTGCATATTCCTCAACGTACATTGAAGAATCAGACGGGAGTGACATGGAGTACCGACGCCCCACGCTACGACCAGCCGCCTCCCCCCCCCCATTATCGTCTTCTCCATCCTTCTCTCTACCCTGCAGCCACCCGCACCCACCAAGTCGTGTCCTCCATAAGAGGGGTAAGAGGTGGCGGCAAAGGAGGGGGGGGGGTGTCTCCTCCTCCGCTACTGTGGGATGGCTCCCCGAATCCAGCGAGCTCCACCCCCCCCCCTCCTTCGATACCTCTCGTTCCGTCCCCGGCACACTTCTACACGCCGTTCTCTTTTTCTTCTCTTCTCTGTGAAGGGAGAAAGGGGGGAGGGAGGAGGGAGGTCAGCTTCTGGAAAGGAAAGGGCACGTCGGAAGAGGAGGAGCGAAGAAGGCATGAGTGCGGTGCACTGCACATAATCAGGTGAGCTGGACGCTGCCACCAGCAGCCGCGTATACATGCATGCATATATTTATTTATGTAGGCGTGTGTTAAAGTCCAACCTCGATGTTTGCGGCGTCCGGAAGGCTGCCGAGCATATTAGCGGCAAAGGCAGACACGCGAGAGAACTTTAAAAAAATAATAAAGTGGGGCGAAAGACCGCGAGAGGGGACGCCCCAACACATGTCCAGAAAAACACCAAAAATTGGCGGTCACGAGGGGAGTTGGCCCCCACCCCGCAAGAAAAAAGAGGAAAAACGAAAGAAATAAAAACTGAAGTACGGGGGGGGGGGAAGGGTTGCCCCACCTGGACGGCCTATGAGAAGGGGAGAACGGGGCGCGGGCACCCTGCCCTGATCCCGGCGTCTGTCACCACTTCCCTTGCGCATCCCTCAGACAGAAACGGGACGGTTGACAGCAGATCGCAGCGATGGGGGGGGAGTAGGTGTTCGTCTGTATCGGATGTACCGACAGCGTGCGGACGGGCACGGAGAAAAGGACAGCGTCGACATAGTGAGAAAACGGCAGACTCCTTTTTCCACTGCCAAGCGTGCTTCCCTCTCAACATCCGGGCTGCACCTCCAAAACCCGCCATGTACCACTTCACCCGGCCTTCGCTTTCGAACCGCCGGCCGCTTTCTTCTCCCTGCATGGTCAAGGATTTAATATTGCACGGGATGCACAGATGCAGCTTCTTACAAGGCAGGTGCATGACAAAAGAAGAGAAAGTAGGTGTCGCCGGATATGCGAGCCCATTGGCGACGATGTTCAATACCGTCCTTCACGCAAGGGCACAAGAGAGGAAAACAAAACCGTCCACTCACACGATAGCGACGAAGTACATAGAAAATGTAGGTGTACAACAAAAGGTGGCACGCCTCGCGCGTCGAAGAAAAAAAAAGAGCAATGCTGGAGGCCGTGTGGATGTTGGTTGAAGACACCCGCCCCACCACCACCACTAACGTCAGGAAAGGGGAGTTCGCTTTTTATCAAATCTAGACTCGCATTTCGGCACGACATCCCTTGTACCAGGTACGTGAATCTCTCAAGCTTTTGTGGCGCTCACGTTCGTGTATATGGAGTATTTCACGATTGCATGACTTCTTTAGGGGCATGGCGTCTGTTACACAGCCTCAAGATGCCTTTGATAATATGGTGCAGACCCGCGAGCAACACGTGACTCCACTTGCAGATGAAGAAGCCAGAAAAAAAGAGGTAGTTCCTTCATTACACGTGGAAATTACGAGGGGGGACTACAAAAGAGTTATGTAGAGAGCAGCACACCTCTTCGAGAATGCTCGGGGTGCGCTCATGAAGCTCGCGCTCGAACTCGCCGGGATTTCCGGGTCGAAACGGAGCTCCCCTACAACGGTCGCAACTAAACGAAGAGCAGTGGCTGTGAGCTGCGGGTGATGCGGTATAGCACTTTTCAGCCTCCTCATCATCATCGAAGGAGTCCACCATGGCCACATCTGTGGCTGCCAGGGCCGTCCCCTGCGAAGCCCGCGCCTCCGCTGCAAGGCCGGCCCAATCAAAATGAAGCATCCACCACACCAAAAGGGGAATCTCACACGCCATACCCACAACAATGCCACCAATGCAGCCGTACACGCCGACCTTCAGAACAAATACGAGGAGCAGGGAGGATGGCACACCGACGCACCACAGGGTCAGCAACACCGCCACCCCACCTTGGAAGGGGCGGCCGACCCCCCTAAAAACACCCTGAAGACAAAATTGGACGGAATCACCGGCGTGGCAGAGGGCGACCAGAGGGATGAGATGCAGCACCCCCTGCACCACCCCTTCGTCCGAGCCGTAGAAGTGGGCAATGTGACTGCCAAACAGAAGCATCATCATCGCCGTGACCGTGCCAACCGCAACATCGCAGAGGATCACGAAGTGGGCAAATTGCCTAGCCTGGCGCGGCTTTCCTGCCCCAATGGCGTTGCCGACGATGACGGAGGCGGCGACGGACATGCCGACCGAGACGGAAAAGAGAAGACTCACCAAGTTCATGCCCACCCCGTGGACGGCGAGCGCGGTCGTCGATATCTTCGAGGCGATCACCGTTTGAATCTCGAATGCCCACCACTCGGCACACGTTGCCACCAATGCCGGCACGCCTACGCGGAAGAACGTCTTCCAGGCCGCCACGTTGTGCAACTTAGGGGAAGGCCATGGGGCATAACGGATGATTACTTTGGGATGGAAGAAAGCACACAGGATGTGCGTGATGGCGCAGAAGCCGACGGTGGTGCCAAGCGCGATAGCAGCGCCGTGGATGCCAAGGGGGGTGAAGTAGTAATTCGTAATCGGTGAGGTGAGCGCGGCTACTGCGTTAGCGGCGGCCACCACCTCCGGCAGCCTCTGCGCGTACATCGTTTTGCTCATGATACCGCTTACGATTTGTGCAAAGAGGTATGGTGGGGCGTAGCGCAGAAACTGTGCCACGCCGTCGCACACATCCTTCTCGAATATGGAGCACACCACGGGCTTCGACGAGAGAAAGAACACGGAGAAGATGATACCTAGGGCAAAATTTAAAGCCAACGCCATCTGCAGTGTTTCACCCACCTCTGGGGAAAGGGGGTTCGCCCCAAACGCTTGAGAGGAAAGCGTGTCGATGGCAGCGCCGAACCCCATCACAATGGAAAAGGCACACATGTTGAAAATAATGATGCTGGCGCTGTACTGTGCGGTACCGAGCGTATGGTGATACTTGCCGACATAGTACACGGTAATGGTCTGCGTCGATAGCCAAAGAAAGCTGCTCACATCGGTGGGAATGAGAATGCGCAGCGTCTTCATAAGAAGCTCCTTCCACGTGAGAAGTTGGTCTTCGGGGTTTTCCTCACACTCCGAAACGCCCACTTCACCGCTGTCAAGCGTCATTATGGTGGATCACCGCCACACAATAAAGTTTCGAGTACCCGCACGCCCCTCGAGGATCTCAAAAAAAAAAAAAGGCTCCGAATAGGAGCGAATGGCACGTCCTCTGGACTCCGTCAGGAGCCCTCGAAGCGGGAGAGACAGATTTGGTCGGATTGAGAGAAGTGGCGCCACAGGACTCGAACCTGCGAAAGTCGCAAAGGAGAAAAAATATGATCCGTCGGTGGGCCCGCGATGCTTCACTAATGGCAAAAGGAAGTCACTCCGAAGCGAACGGAAGAAGATGAGGGATGGATAGGAAGCAGGAAGAGGCGAATAAAATCCTCCACCCCTTCCCGTGGTACAACCCACCCTCGTCAGCAGCAACAGCAGCACTACCACGACGATGGTAGTAAGAAAGGCGGGGGAGGATCAGGAGGAGAAAGAGAGGGAGGGAGAGGAGGGAAAAGAAGCGAAGAAGTCAGTCCGGGAGAAAAATGCCGCCACACATGCACACAGAAGTCCTTCATCGTACGCGCTAGCGCAAAATACGAAAAATGGTAGGGAAGAAGGGGGCGGTGCAGCCCTCTCAAGAAACAAAAGAGAGAAGAGAGGAAAGAGAGAGAGAGAGAGAGCAGGAAGGAGATGAAGCACAAGAAGAAAATACAAAGAGTCACTTCTGGAAGACGGTGGTGATCCCAATCAGACACGACACCATGCGTTTCGGAGAGGACGCTCAGGGCGCGGAGAGGTCGCTGAACTCGACGCGCGCACACTCGCCCAACGAGAGAGGGGGGGGGAAGACTTCTCTGGTAGGCTCGCGTCTGCAATTTTCGCTGCGCGAATGGGCGACAGCGACGCTATTAACTTCGTCGGTGGACTTGAGTGGGGCCAGGCGTCACCTTCATGAGCTATGAAGGCTGCGCAAAAAATAACATATGAAAGAAAAGAGGGTTGGAGTTCACTTCGAAGCGCCTGCCGTGAATGGTACGTGACACACCTGTCAGAGTTGTTTTGCCCATTTTCCGAAAGTAGGGCTGTCCCAAGCGATGCGTACTCCTCACTCACCCGCCCTCCGTTACCACGAACGAAGTACGAAGCTTTCACGCTACATTCACCCCGCATTTTCTCAAAACGGCGTCTTGGTGAAGGGGGGGGGGGGGGGAAGAAAAGTAATTTTAAAATGCAGGTGAGGAGTGAACGAATAGACACAGAAAGGCCTCCTGTACATGTGTGATGGAAAGAAAGAAAGCGAAAAAGAGGAGAGAAGACAGCGGTCGCAAACCAATTCGAATTGTTTTCGAAGCCAGGGGAAACAGTCCAAAGCGACTGGGGGCTTCGAGACCCGCAGCCCCGTCATGCACATCATGCGTCGAAGCGAAAGCGAAACAAAAAGATAAAGAGAATGAAGAAAATTTATGTAATAGGGGAGAAGAGGGGAATATATCTGGGAGCGCTGGCCAGTGAGTCATCACACGGCCTTTGTACGAGAAGTAGACCACAAGGAAACGGCGAGAAGGGCTGCAGCATCCCCCACCCTCGCCACATCTTCCACAGGCACAACGACCACATTGTTGAGCTTCTTCAGGCGTGCTACGGCCTCCTCCTCACAAGAAGCGGCAGTGACCGTGAAGACACGAACTGCCGGTGCACCTTCGCTGCCGACCGTGAAGTGGGCCGGAGACAACGGTGTAGCATCCTCGGCACGGATCCCCACCTCAGCGAGTGTACTACCGAACTCGTCCTCGGCAAACCCACCGTTGGAGCTTATCCTGCCGTGAAAGGCGGTGACGACAGGGGAGAGCCCCTGGGAGAGCTCGGGCTGCCGGGCCATGACAGCGTAATGGCGTCCCCCATCATCAATGATGGGGAGAAGGACGGCCGGTTCGGAGTCTTGCAGGTGCAACTCATGTGTACTGCTGACTCCAGTCGAGGAATCGCGATACACCAAGTCTACTATCGATTCAGTGACCCGCTGCGCCACCCGTTCGAAGCGTCGGACCACAACAGCATCCGGTATGGGGCTGCTGGATGCGGCACACTCCCTCAGATACGTCTGCAGCGGCCGGTAGCCAGCCAGTGCGCGAAGATGGTGCGCCTCACTATTTCCATTAAATTTCTTGTGCGTTGTAAGCAGCACCTGCTGGTCTCCCACAGTCAACTCCATGAGGCGAGACCACCAGACAAGGATAAAGAGGGAAGCAGCAAATAGAGAGCAGGGGAAGCTAAAAAGATGCAGCGGATCGAAGAAAAACTATCCGGAGAGGCGCTCTGGGGAGAGTGTGTGTGTGTGTGTCCCAGGTTTACTCGATATGAGCAGGTCAAGCAATATGGGAAAGTGGCGTGGAGAAGAGCCTCACCAGGAGTCTTCAAAGGGAGTAGAGGTGGGAAAAAATAGGCGGGGTAGAGGTGTCGGTGTTCGCAAAGCAGAAGCGACAAGATGGCTATCCCAACCCGTGCTGGCGCGATTCTTCGAGGAGGCGCGGGGGGGGGGGGCAGTTCTACATGAGGCCACCTCGCCTCCCCGTTCCTGCGTTCAAGGGCTGCGTGAAATAGAAGGGCCAACCGAAAATAAGGAGGCAAGAAGGGGATGAAGGAGGGAAGCGTCCTAACGGTAAGTCGCATTTGTGAAAAGAAAAGAGGTTCGCGGGTCGTGTCCCATGGGTATACGAGAGAGGGATGTGGTGCGTGCCACTGATCTTCACCCGTACCCCACAAAACGAAGGCGATGCCGCAGCTCTTGGAGAAGAAGACGCAAAGGGAGAGGAGCTCTGAGTCGGCGCTACGCGCTTCCTTTTTTTTCGGATGCGCCATTGTTAGGGCTATTCGTAGGGGAGGGGGAGTACCGCGTACATGAGAGGGAATACCGAAAAAATTCGATCATGGCGCCACAAGTGCTGCAGAAAACAACTTGCGCACACACGTATCGAAAATTAAAGGATGCAGTGCCGAAGAAAAGAGAGCCCAGTAGAGAGACGACGACGGCACTCTCTCCTTTTGCCAGCTGGGCAGGTGTTGGTGGTTCTGCGGAAGAATCCACCTCCGCATTTGAGCCATCTCAACTGATCAACAGCCACGGGAGAGTTATCCGCCCAACTCTTCACCGCGCGGTGGAGGCTGTAGAGAGAGGGAGCACACCTGCACTACGAAGAAGAGAAGAAAAGGAGGGAAATGCCCCACCCTACCCCTACACGTTTCGATTGCTACGCCATGCGTTGAGGTGCAGAACCGACAAGACCTGCTGCACAGGAGCTGACAGAAGAAGAGGTCCAATGATGGGCGCCGCCTCCAACACGCGCGCCACCATCGGAAAGAAGTTGCCAAAAAGATTCAGAGCACCGAAGCCTTGAAGGCACAGCCCCAGGAGACACCAACGGAAGAGCACAAGAAGAATCCCAATGAAGAAGCATGCGGAGGCGCGTTGGCGGGCAACGAAGAAAGTCTTGAAGCGCCGCGGCCCCATCACCATGGCCACTCCCGCGACGAACAGCACATTGCCCATGGTGAGCAGGATGCTATCGAGAAACATGATGACGCCTAAGCACGTAAAGAAGACGCCAAGACCGGTGAACGCCACTCCCATCTTCGTGGTGTCACTCCAATTATACAGTGAGTCCATGATGTACGGTGAAAGCAATTGCGAGCGCTGAAAACAAATCGTGTAAGGGGAGGCACCTCACCCACCAGAAAGAGAAGAGGAGAAAGGAGGCAAGGGAAGGTGGCAGGTACGTCCTCGAGAGATGCCGTGACCACAACCACTCCAAACCTTTCGGAAAAGCTCGCAAAAAAAATGCAACAGCTTTGCCTACACGGACGTGCTAAAACCAGTAGAGAAAGTGATACTGCCACCACGACGATGTCGGACTTCGTTGTGTTTTCTGTGCGCGTGTGTGCGAATGTGCGTAGGTCCTCAGCTTTACGACTATGTGAGTGGCGCAGTACTTGTGCGCCGCTGTACGCCTCCCAAAAGGGAAAGGGGGGACGGAGCGAAGGGTACACCACGGCTGGGGTGACGCGCAGCTCTCAGGATCCTCACCCTCTGGACACGGCTGGGAAGAGAAGCGAACGTGAGAGGAGTTGAGAGGAAGCCGGAGGGCAGATAGACGGTAAGCAAAGATGCGTATGGGCGCCTCTTCTCGAAGCTTCGTGCGATCTCTACCTCGAAGGTCATATCAGGAGGTGCAAGCCGCACGCAAATCGAACTTTCACGGGAACCAGAGACCCCTACCAGGTAGCCTCCAAAATGTGGGGCAGACAGGGGAGGAGGGGGCCACCAGCGGGTACGTGGAGAAATACAAACCTTCTCGGCGCCAAACCCGCTGTGAAATCCACCTGTGGGCGAGCACGACGATGCGAGCCAAACCAAAATGGAACGGAAGAGGTCTCACCTCCACCCCTAAAACCCCGAGAAAAGGGGGAAAGAATTCGTGTCTGCGCAGGTTCTCTTTCCATCTCGTTAATGTCATCGGTCATCGGTACCAGCATTCTAGAAATGTGGAAGCGTCACACGCACGGCTCCGCTGGTCTCCCTCCCTTCACACACTCCCTCCCCACACCGTCGCCTCAGCGAGAGGACGCCCAACAAAAAGAAGTCACACGGATGGGCGAGGAGTTCCTCCCACCCACCCACAACTTCATGACCACTTCCCAGAAATAGAGATGGAGAAGAGAGGGGAGAGAGATCCATAAGAAAAGAAAACACATTTTGTTAGTCGAGAGAGTTATTCATTAAGAATGCCATCGTCGCCATCGTTCTTTCATCTTCGGAAAGGAGGCGAAAGTAATGGAGAGGCAAAAGGAAAAAGCGAACACGCGAAGACGGAGGAGGACGAAGGGAGGAGGAGTAGTGTGGCTGTTACCCGCCGAGTACGGTGTTCTCTGATGAAGGGGAGAAAAGGAGAGAGAAGCATCCATGTCCTCGGCGGACGCTCGGTAGTTGCAAAAAGAACAAGCCTATGCAGGGAAGCAAGGCGAGCACCAAGCCCCTCCTCTCCATCTACCTGTAGCTCCGCATACTTTGGAAGGGGAAGCCAACTCATTTTGTGGTCGCCTCCACTTCAATCCTCACGGCGCACCATGCGGCGGTTGCCGCGCTGTTTCCCATTCGCCCCTTCCCCAATCTTGCGTCGCTCCACGATCGAGTCAAGAGTTACGCGTTCATCGCCGACGGCATTTTTGTGTACAGCGGCCACGTGTTCGATACGCTGCTGGCGGATAGTACGGTAGTACGAAGTGATCGCGCTGCCCTGCTGTTTGAGCTCATCCTCGAACTGCTTCACAGCCGCCAAGTCACATGGCCCGAAGCTGGCCTGGTCACGCTTCGACTTGATTTTCTGTGATGTAGTCTGCATGTGGCGAAGTAAGTTACTGATGCTGGAATGAACCTTTGGCACACGCACCTGCGTCTTGAGCTTTCGCAGCGTGGACTCAACGGCCCAGAAGGACTCTGGAAAGCCTATCGTGTGACTGTGTGTGGCGAGGTGCTCGGTGAGGAGGTAGAGGGCCTCACTCCAGACGTCACGGTGATAGACGCTACTGCGCGCCTGCGACTTTTTTACACGGATAGTGAAAATAAGGTCGACCCGATCGGAGCTTGCGGCGCCACCGTTTGGTGCGTGGGAGAGGGCAACGCTAGGAGAAGTTAGAATGCGCAGGAGATACGGTGCCACGGGGATGTAAAGCGCATCAGCGCGGCTAGAGATGTGGTTCAGTACCTCGATGATTTGAAGGTGCATGGGAAACATGCGAGGCGAAGCGAACAGGTCCATGAGGCACGTGGCGATCTGCACGACAGGATGTATGAGAGGTCCCAGTTGGTTCGGCTCCGCATACGAAGACACGACGGCGCCCCAGGTGCGAAGTGCGTTGAGGTACTGCCAATTCACCACCGCACGAACGTTACTTTGGGTCTGCTGCTGCAGCGCTGCGCGTAAGTAGATGGCCAGCTGCCGCAGGTAGACGAATGTGTGTTGGTACGCTGCCTCCATATCGGTACCATAAAGGTCCACAACGCAGTTCATCAGGAAGGCCACCGTCTGCTGATTGTGCACGTTATACTGATGCGCGGTGCGGACGAGGGTGAGAAACACTCCTTTGAACGCCGTAGACTGATACATGGTGCGGGTGCCGGTTGCGCGGGTGGCTACGGAGCGCACGACGAGGTAGGCGGCGACACGCACCGGCTCCTCTGGCGCCGCACACAGGTTCAGCGAAGCCTTCAGCACGGCCTTGGTTACTCCCCTCACGTAGTGCAGCAGGGGCACGAAAGGTACGACGGCATGCAGGAGGCTGGAGGAGAGGACTGGGTCGATGCTGCCCTCCCCGATCACCGAGGAAAGCGCCATGAGGAGTCGCTTCACTACCATGCGGGTCTTGTGTGACTTGAAGGCTCCCTTGCCGGTGATGAGCGTGCTGAGCTGTCGACCAACATGCTGGGCCATGGATACCAGAGCTTCTTTAACCAGCGTCGGCTCCTCAAACTTGCGGGTCGACTGCGGCCGTGGATGCTCTTTGACGGCATAACCAAGTTCGCGGACAGCAGAGACAAAGATATCGATGCACGGCTCCACCGCAGCCCCCGCACTCGTCGTCAACTTGGTGAGCTCTTCGCGAGTCACGCGACTGCGGTGGGGTGCAGCGTCGCCCTCAGCGTCTTGCCCGTCGTCACCGTCGTCTTCGTCACGGCTACCCTCCTCATCTGCCTCCGTCTCCGCGTCGCTCCCTTCATCATCGTCGACTAGAGCGACGTCATCGCCTTGACCGAACTGCAGCAGTGTTGGATCTTCCTCCTCGAGGTACGAGTAGAACTCCGGGTCCGTATCCTTCAGGCGCTCCAACTGATCGATGTGTTCCTGCTCTTCTTTCGCCGCATTCTTCGCCTCGCGCACCTTCTTCTTCTCCAGGCGCTCGAGCTTTTCCTTCTTCGACTTAGCAGTTTTACGACGTGTTTCGATGACGCCAGCCAAGTGCTTCTTGGCGAACTTCTTAAAAGATTTCTTCTCCTTGGTGACCGCCATCGCTTTTTATCAATGAAGGCTTCTTCTTTCAAAGAGGAGATGGCGTTGTGGGTGAAGGGGAGAGGGGTGTGGGGAAGGGGGAGTCCAGATAAGAGGCAGCGGTGAAGGGAGAGAAAAGTGGAAGGCCGCAAGGCTCGTGACGTGACTATACTACAGAGACGCTTCACAACAGTGAGGGATCAGCAGGGGACGCGGCGAAAAAGTGCAAGGCAATGCGCGAGACTTACCCATCGAGAGAAGACTCCGCAGAGTCTTCGACGTGGAACTTCACGACAGGCCAAAGAGCCGAATCGTATGAAGGACTGCGTGGTCGGATGCAGTCAACTACTACAAAAATAAAGTGAACAGTCCCTGCGGCTTACGAGGGTGGCAGAAAGTGCCTCATTACTTCTCCCGTATTCACCGTTTCACGTTTATCCCCACTTCAAATAATCTGAAGCATTTGGAGGACGAGCAAGTCAAAAGAGAGAGCGAGAGCGAGAGAGAGTGCCGGGAAAGACTGAATTGTAGGCGTCAGGTGCGTCCTTACGGCAGCTGGGATGGCGAGCACAACTTGTGAAGAGCTCTTGCCCCCCCCCGCTTCCCCTCGCTCTCACCCACTCACCTTCTTCATGCAACACGCCAACGAAAAAAAAATACGTTGATATCGCAGCCCTCACCTCTTGTCAGACGCTCTCTCGGGGGAATCGGAGGAAAGGGGATGGGAGCACCGAGACGTTGGGTCAGGCTGCAGGCAAGAGAAAATGGGGGGATGTAATACATAAAGAAGGCGGAGCTTATCAAGGAAATACTCTTCGAGTTGCCGCCTCTCTTCCTCTCCTCAGGTTTCTTCCTACCGCAGCAGCAGCAGCACCACACAGCCCCGCTGCGTGAGCGCTGGGACATCAGGAGCGGCCCACCTCGATCAAACACAAGCGGTAGATGACGACGGGCAACTCCAGCAAAGTGACGATCAGCGACCGCATTCGCAAGCAGGTGAATGGAAGAAGGCAACAGCAAAACTCGAACGAGGGGAAGGGTCGCAGACAATGCCCTCCGTCGGTGATACCAGCGGCAACGCCACGCTTTGAGACAGCATTGTTCTGTGTGTGTGTGTGTGGGGGGGGGGGGGGAGTTGAATCATCAGCACATCTACATTCAACTGTTGGGTCTTCGCTCTCCCTCCTCTTCCCATGTGCACTTGGGATAGAGACGGCGCAGCCCATCCGCCGCCCTCCCTTCTCCTCTCCCTCTCTCGATGAGCGCTATCCAGCAGAACGCATCTGCACCTCACACAGCTGCGCATCCTTGACAAGATTGGAGCTTCACCGCCTTCGTGTCCTCGTCTTTTGCACGACGTCGCCTTGGAAAGGGGAGCGCATTTGTTTTTGGGGGGTGGGGAGGAGGCCGCGATGGCTCCCCATGCCGCTCGATGTGCCCTACCGCTGGCGGAGAGGGATGTTTCCGTATGGGGGGCTTCGGAAAGGAGGTGGCCGATGACGAGGTCTCGTGAGCAGACCGATCATCAGCCGCATCCTGGCCAACGGCAGCAATAGGGGCGAGTTTCTCTGTATCAGCGGCGACAAGCAGGATTGACAAGCCTGTTCTTTCAACTGCGTCACCACAGTCGTCCAACAGTCGGCGCTGCACGGTTGAGGGCCGTTCTGACTTCCTCGCTGGATCTCCCTCGTTTGCTTCAGCGGCTATCGTGGTGGTTGTCCTCCTCTCCTCTGCCGGTGCCTCCGCTTCATCTGTATCCTCTGTGATGAGCACGGCAACGGGTGAGACACAACCTCTCTGAGATCGTTCTTCTCCGAGATGGAGCATATCCCTCTTCACCTCCGAGTCTTGAGCGGTGCTGCAGTTGTGCTCTGTTGCCCGGCACCTCCCTTGCTGCACGGGTCCTCCATCCTCCTGAAGCGAGGAGACAGACAAGTTGAGCGAAAGGCTATCCGAAAGTGTCTTGGCTGGAGCGTCCGCCAACTCGCACTGCTCACCCTGCAGATCAACCAGCCGCTGCAGAACCTCCTCCTTCACTTCGCTGGGGCAAGCAGCAGCCACGCACAGTACCGTGGCGATGGGCAGTAACGGCGCTGAGGTAACGACACCACCGCAACAGGGCAGCGCCTCTTCTCCCTCTGCCGCCTCCGACAGCAAGGTCATGGCTGCTGGGTGGTGTTCGAAAAATGCAAAAGCGTACACCATGCTGGGTGCACCATCCCACTCCACTTCCTCCCAGCTCGCCGGATCTGCACAGCCAGCGCGGTGCAACCGCACGAACGGCGGAACGCCAGCATCGAGCATCGATAGCCCCATCGTCATGTCGCCCACATCCAGAAAAGCCATGGGAGGATCCTGAGCGGTGCGGGCAACGAGACCAGCCATCGTCGAAACGTACCCCACTACCTGGACCGTGGAAGGAAAGAAGGCATCGAAATAAGTGTCGTAGCCAACGTTCAGGTGGGGCATGCTTCCTAACATCCGACTGAGCAGCCACGCTGCCGTGCGTCGGGCGTCGCGTGCGTGAGTGGCAAGAGCTGGTGCAGACGGCGCAGTGTGGAGGGCTGTAGTGATGGTGCCTCCCCCATCAGTGACGCCCTGTAAGGCGAGCATGCGTTGCAACGCCCCAATGCGCTGCTCATGTACCTCCTCCATCCGTTTCGTCTCTCTCTCATTCAACCCCACCAACTCTCGCAGTCGCTTCAGCTCCCAGAGTAGATTTTGGCGCTCATCGGACTTCATCGAGCTCCACTCTGGCACGTCCGCTCCAGCCATGCGAGTTCGAATTCGCTTCAGCCGTTGCGTATAGCGTAGCGTACTCAGTGTCTCCTGGAAGAAATCGGCACTTGGATGGACGCACGCAAGAAACGTCGTCATGGACGACCCTGCCAAGTAGCGCTGCAGCAACACGGTCAAGGTGGTATCTCGAAAGTTGACATACGTGCGACCGCCGTTCTCGTCCACACGTTGGCGACTCAACGCCTCCAGCACCGTGCTCAGTCGTGAAAGCGACGTGTTGATGCTGATGCTCTCCTTGTTGAGTTGAGGCGAAAAGACTTTCTGGCGTTCGCTTCCCGCAAGATCGACGAGACAGAGACGAACGCCAGCGCTCTTGATGGTGAAGATCGCGTGGCTTCGACTGCTGCGCATGTTTCTCTCCGTCGGCGCTGTCCGTCGTGAGCGCATGCCATAGGCCGATATGGCGCTCCACTGCTCTGACGTCGTGAGCGTGCTCGTTGTCAGTCCTTCCACTACAATCACGGGACCCTGAGGAGCTTGGCGACGGCGGATGCAGCGTGGCTCACCTTGAGCGAGGAGATCGTTCACACAGTCTTGGTACACCTCGAGCATCGATACCTCCACCATACCATCACGCCGGAGAAGCTCCGCCACACAGAGTGCAAGAATGCCAGGCTCTTCGTCACTACCAGCGATACTAAACGTCTTTCCACTGTTCGTGTGGCCGTACGCCAGAAAGCAGAAGGTGTCGGGACTTTCGGGCACAGCGGAGCGCATTCTCTCTAGGACTAGTTCCTCGAAAACGGCTCGATTTCGCACGTGCTCATCGAAGAGAAAATCACAACGGTATGAGCGACGCCTTGCTGCGGCGCCCATGTCCGCCTCATCTTGCACGACCACATGGCGAGCAGCCGCATGTAGGGCAACGCATGACGCGGCATGCGCGTTGGGATCAGGTCGAACCCGCACCGCCACCTCCACTCGACGCTGTTGGCTCATCTATGATGTTGCCACTCTATCTCTATCTATATATTCATAAGTATATTTATAGCTGCCTCTGTAGAGACAATGCTGTTCCACGGCGATTCTCGTTCACTTTCATCTACAAAGCTACTGCTGTTGCGGCGTAGTCTCAGCGCTGCGGGTGTTCTTCCACACCAAAATGACAAAAGGAGAAATTTTTCTGTGTGTGCGGGTGTGCAGCAGTTACATGCAACATGCAAGACTCTATGTTGAGAGAGCCGTTGGTCCAACCGCGACGCATGCGAGGAGAAGAGTTTGAGGGAGAAAGAGAAGGGCTCTCGTAGCAGGCCAGGTCGAGCACTGCTGGCCTTTCCCTGTGGTCCAAAGAGAATGAGGAAGATGCACCGTGCTCCTGTTCACTTTGGTAGACGTGATGGTGCCAACGATCGCACACTGTAGGGGTGAGAGGGCAGAAAGAAGAAGTGAGGGAGAAGAAACGCGCTGAAGTCGATGCCATCTTTAAAGCTTCGCGCCCATGTTGGCGTCCGTGGCATACACACATCCTTGGAAGTAGGGGATGCCCACGTGGTGGGCACTGTGGGTCTGTCTGCACCGGCGTGCTTCCGCACAGCGGCAGGGTAGCAGCCCTGAGTAGCAGCTGCAGTGGCAGCGAGTATGCGAGAGCACAATTTCCAACAGTTCGGATGGTGAAGGCTACGGAAAGGAGGATGTGGTTGAGAGAGGAGGAAGAAACGAAGGAAAGCAAAGACAGTACGAGTCCAGAACGTTACACACACACACTCTCTCTCCTCCCTCGATGCCTGTACCAAGAACGTCTTCTCGACAGCCCCTCTACATCCGCACATCCGCACTCTTCCCTCGCTTTTCTCCTCCGTCCTTGTCATTTTATTTAGTGACCGTCCCCTCGCCCATGAGACCGCGCACGCGTCCACTTTGAAATGCACCCCGGGGTGAGCTCCACAAGGATCAAACGTGTGTTTCGAATCACCAGAGCACATGATAGTTGAAAAGGAGATAGGGGGGGGGGGGGCAGCGTCTGCTCCGATGCGTGTTGTGCTCCCCCTCGCATCGACTTCTCTTTCCCTGCCCCTTCCTTCTCCTAGAGAGCTCCTCCTCCCCCCCCCCCTCCCTCCCTCCCTCCTTCTTGACCCAGCCACCCCCTCTTCCAACCCCTTCGCGCCTTTTCTCACTAGCGCAAACGCATAATGTTTAAACTAAATATCGCTGTGGTGGTGGGGAGCTGTCACGGGTAGGGGAGGAGTAAGAAGGAAGAGGTAGAGGCTCCGTAAAGGCAAATAGACAAGAGCGAACGCCTACCAACGAGAAGGGAGCACAGGAGAGGAGGGCGAGAAAGAGAGAGGTACACATGCACGCATACTCGCAACGCACACAAAAGGAAAACAGGATGGAATACGATAGAGAGCGCAGACGGAGGATCCAAAAATAAAAACAATTCTGCTCCCCTTCCCGATTTCGCACGGGAAAAATGCCCCCCCCCGCCATCCTCCCCGAGCCCCTTCTTGCCCTCGTGCCGCCCTGATTCATCATTATCAACAACAACAACCGATACGCACCAATACATCAGTTTGGGAGGTGCAAAGGATGAAACGAA
Source organism: Borovskyia barvae (assembly GCA_030849085.1). Lineage (NCBI taxonomy): Eukaryota > Euglenozoa > Kinetoplastea > Trypanosomatida > Trypanosomatidae > Borovskyia > Borovskyia barvae. The sequence continues at coordinate 246,177 of JASAOM010001107.1, read as the reverse complement.
GATAGAGAAAGCAAAGCCACAATGTACACACACATTTGTATATGTACTGCAGGAAAAGGGGGGGCCTTGCGCTGCGTAGGAAGAGAACACATACCAGCACCAGAGAGAGAAAGAGCAGAGGGAGGTAGAGAAGCGCAGACACGTAGACGAAAGTGAAGGGATGAGAGTCCTCACCGCACTCTTCACCTGTCGAGGCTCACGCGCACTAAAAGAGAGGCTCCGTAGCACCCGTGTATACACATGGATATACAAGTATAGGCATTTCCGAGTAGACCTCCACATTTGTATCGCATGCAGTGGATGAGGTTTGCCACGAAGTGGGGGAAGAAACGGCGCTGTTCTTGTTGTTCAACTTCTGGAAGGGAGCGATGGGGCGTTGTGTGCCTTCCATCTCTCCCCATGCTTCTCATCCTTTCCTCTTTCTCTTTTTCCCTCACTAGCGCTCACCTTCGCCCCCAGCAACGCAAGGTTCGCATGCTCTTCCCCAGAGATATTCCAGAGTGTTTCGCAGCTATGATGCCGGCACCTATACACACGACCATGGCCACCTTGACTACCGTGGTGATGCTGATTGGGCGCCCATGGAGGGCAGTACCAAGACCACCGCCACAGCCTCGCCGGCTCTGCGTCGCTTCGTCCGCGGATTGCTGCACATCATGGACGCTGCAGCGTACCTCGTAGTGGAAGGGGTTTCCACGTGAGAAGAAGTGCCGGCAGTACTCTTTATCGACCTCTCCACACTCCACGAGCGTGTCGGCCTCTGCAGCGGTTAGGGCGACGTACTCAACCCGAATCGTTGAGAGTTTCCCCATCTCCATCACGGCTGGTTGAGCATACATCAAGATGTCGTCCCACGTCGAGGGGTGCGGCTGCCCTCCCGCATTGCACCCGAGCAGCCCATATGTCTTGGAGAACAGTATCGACGATTCCTTTACGCGCAGTCGATACAAAATATGCAGCGCCTCGCTTTGCGTCTTCGTCGCCAACGACACCTGGAAAGAGCAGATGAGTTTCGTAGGGTATCGAGCCACATCCAACACCCCCTCTCTTCGTCCTTTCACGGAGATGAGAGGCGAGGCGGTGGCGGTGGTGGTGGTGATGGAGCTCGACATGGCGAGGGATGGCCGTCCCCTTTGCGAAGAAAACGAAAACTCAACACGGCGCGACGGTGGCTTGCGTCGACAACGTTACGGCCACCACCCTCCTCCCCCTTCTCGCCCTCACAGCGATCTGGAGAAGAAATGGCTTACAACACGCACACACACACACACACACATGGAACGACACAACACACCCTCTACCACACACGCTCCCTCACTCTCTCCCTCCCTATAAAAGTAAAAAGATCTGTACCCGCTTCTAGACAACAATCTGCGTGTGCAGAACTCTCTCGGTGCGGGCGAGCAGCGACGGCCTTTTTTGTTTTTCTTTTCTTGAGGTCCTGGAACCGGATCCAAGAGAGTTTCGCATACAAAAAATTAAAGGGAGAGAGCGAAAGGGAATGCGGTTCACCAAAAGGGCCAGGGGAGAAGACCACCACGTCACAACGCAGGTCCTACCGAAAAAAAAAATCTTCTGTACGAACTCTCGTGTGAGGTGGGGAGCAGAGACGAAGGGGGGAGGAGAAGAGTCTACGCAGTACCGCGCAACGAGAGTATCGGAGCAGAGAAACCATTCTCAAAAGAGAATAGAGAGAAGGAACGAGAGAAGGAGGGGACGAATCGAGTGAGAGGGAGAAAGAGCATCGAACAGCAATCCTAAGGACGGAATGAATGTGCTGTGTGGTGATGGGAGGGGGTGAAGCCTGAGCTCCACAAGGGAATCAAGAGACAACAAGAGGGCACAATAGGTTTGAGAGCGGTGTAGCACCTGAGCATGTCTATCCGCATTAAATAACAACAAACGTTCCTTGAACATTGTCGCCTTTCCTACTCCTCAGATAGCTCTCCACTGCCTTACTTTCTTCGATAACCTCCCACACACAAAACAGCCCGCTGGGTTGAACAGTCCATCCTGACAACTGATGTGTGTGTGTTCCGCAAGGCAGCATTACAGACGAAGTGGCACATCAGAAATTGTGGATTGGCTGAATCAAACGGTCCGCGACACGATGGTCAGCCCTCAAAGGGCAGGGACGAAGCAGAAAGGAACGCAGCGAAGGTTGCATTGAGTAAGACAACCTCACTAGGGAGAACGACCATATCCGAAAAGAATTGGAAGAAAGGAGGCGTGCGAAGCGTGAGATGCGCGTCGAAAGTAACAGGTCTAGCCACACCCCATCATCATCAAATAATGTGTGCGTCTTTTCCTCGCTTTACGCTCAACACAAACTCTCAAACAGATGATCGAAGTCAGTCCTGCCTATAACAAGGTGCGCGCCACCACGACAGGTCAGCGCAAAGTTCATGAAGATCAGCACCCCCTGCTCATCTCACAAGCACTCGCACACGCGTTCGCCTGAGAGAAACACACTTAGAGCAGAGATGTGGAATACCTGTGGGGCACCATAATGGCAATACGAGCGACAGTCACCTCCGTAGCAACCGTACAACGTGTGACAAGAAGGGAAAAAGGAATCTCCGCCCGCATGTCCCTCAGTAATCAGCAAAGAAAAAACGAGGGGACAGTAGACGGATACGAAAGGGAGAGGGGGGGTGCCAGTGGTACGGTGGCCAATGCGGATTCCACCAACGTTCGTCCCTACAGACCGTCATTAGCGTGAGGGGAATAACGAGAGGAAAGAGGGGAAAGGGAGGCTCTCCTGCTACTCGCGCCATCTTCCATTCACAAAAGACGTCCGCTAAAACAGAAAGGGGGGGCGAAGGCTCGATAAAAAGAGAGGAAGAACGAAAGGTGCAGGGTTGACACTGAAATTCGAGATCCCCCCCCCTCCCCCCCCCCACACACACATACACCACATCTTTGAACAATGAATAGCACAAGAAAGTATAGCTTCACCAGAAAAAATATGCGGCACAGTTAAGAGAAAAGAGGTGGAATGCAGCACAACGTATCTACCTAGTCTCCTGCACCGACTTGCTTGCAGCCTCCTACAGTGAGGGAGTAGCTCCCCCTCTCATCCTGTCCCGCTCATAGCCGGCAAGCCCACAACATATTCGAAGTTTAAGGATTCGCAAAAGGAGAGCACATAGGTACAGCCTCGCATATATATATATATATATACGGCAGCCCGTATGCACACCAGCGCGTCACAGCTCTTGTCTATCCCATTCTCCTTTCGTCTCCCCCCTTTTTCCCTTCCTCTTACTTTGCCTTGAAGATGCCTTTCATCGCGGGTTGTGCAGAACACTCCGAGATGCCACACCTCACGTACCCCTTCCAAAGGCCTTTGTGCGGGTTGTGCACCGGTTTTGTGCACTCCTGTTCAAACGGGATCGCCAATGCGCTGCAGGGCATCGAGCACGAGATCCCAGAATTTATCAAAGTCCAATTTAACAGCGACCTGCGTGTGGCAGTGCTCTGGTCGAGGGAAACGAAAGTCTGCAACCGTCATCCCCGCCGTCAGGGACCCGCTGATTTCAATGTTCACCGGCACACGCTCGGTCGTCATAACTGTGGGGTCGATCACATACGCCACAGCGCAGGGGTCGTGTACAGCCGCGGCCTGCTGCCCTCCCCTCTCGTACGCCGCAGCATAGAAGTTCATCGCTTCCAGCATGAAGGCAGCCGGCTTGGTGCCCAGCTGCCGTACTCGATCCAGTATCGCCGGTGTGGCAAGTGCCTGATGTGTCAGATCTAAGCCCACCATCGTCACGCTCCAGCTCTCGTTGAAAACGATGTGCGCCGCCTCCGGGTCTATCACAATGTTGAACTCCGCGACGGCGGATGCGTTGCCAACGTGACAACCACCACCCATCAGCACCACTTCTTTCACGCGGTCTACGATCCGTGGCTCGAGGCGAGCGGCCATGGCGATGTTGGTGAGCCCGCCAGTCGGCACTAGCGTCACTGTCTTGGGCTCGTGGGCCATGATGATATCGATAATGAGGTTCACCGCGTGACGTTGGTGCAATTGGGTTTTGAACTTCTCCGGGTATTTCGCGGTGCCCATGCCGCTCTCACCATGCACGTGTGCGGCTGTCCGTACATTCCGCACGAGGGGCCGACTGCAGCCCGCCGCCACGGGCACGCCGACGATACCCGCGATATCCGCAACGAGCTGAGCATTACGGGTCACCTTCTCCAAGGTTTGATTACCCACGACGGTCGTTATCGCGAGCAGTTCGATTGCCGGGCTCCCGTGGGCGAGTAGGATGGCGACTGCATCGTCGAGGCCGGGATCGCAGTCGAGAATGACTTTTCGCGGCATGGGTCACCGTCCAAGAGGAGAAGATGACAGGGTGAGAGCGGGTTCGAGGAATTGAAACAGAGAAGGCTGAGGAAGCCGTGCAGCAGCAGTCCCACTGCCCAGTGAGGGGCCCCACAACGATGGAGTGATGGGAAGAGGGGGGACGCGAGAGGGAAAGGGGAAAGGAGAGAGCGACAGAGGAGACGAGCAAGGGTATAGCAGGGGAGTTGGGGAAGCACCCTCACGGGAGAACACGCATCAGACCTGAATGTTGATGCATGGGAGGACGGCAACGATGGCGGGGCATCACCATCGCAGCACGAGGGGGGAGAAGCAGCGCTCATATGCGGTTGGGCGCGTCTAAGGAAAAAAAAGAGGAGCAGATGCGAGATGGAGAGTTCTGCCGGATGGGAAGGGAGGGGGGGGGGAGGGGGGCTCATGAGTGGTGAGACTCACGCAGAACATGTGAGAGAGCTCGAAGGATACGAGGTCATCACATACCGGCGACACTGATGTCGCGGGAAGTCCCGCTTAGCGCAAACCGTTGCAAGTCAGACTGAGCGTTAGCGCGTCCTCGCCGTGAGAGACGCACCAGTCAAAGGGGAGGAGGGGGTACCAACGAGCCCACTTCGAACACAGAGATGGGAGACACCAACTAAAAGGGAGAGGGGGGAACGAGGGGGGGGGAGCGAGCCTTCAAAATTCCGAGCACCAGCCATGTATGACACCGTCTAACCCCAACGGCACACACAAAAACCTCAGCACACATAAGCTGAGAAGAATAGAACAAAAAAAAGCGGGGGAGAAAGCGTAGTGGACAGGAGGAGAAACGATGTAAGGAGGAAGAAAGGAGGGAGGTGCGTCCAACGCAGGGTCAAACCGAACGGCCAACATCTTGCGTTACCGTCAAAGTCTTCCGAACCGCTATCTCTTCTTTTTACTTCCATGTTCTCTTTTGGGGGGAGCAAAACGTTCCGCCTACTGTTGATAGACATAATGCTTGGCTTCTATCGCGCATCGGCACGTTGGGCACGTGCCGCTTTCGAGTCGTGACGCACAGGCCCAGCACGTGCAAAAATGATGGCAAGGTAGAAAGAGTGTATCCTTACAGTTCTCCAGGCATATCGCGCACTGCTCCCCCTCGAAGGTGGCGTGTCTCGGCTCGTAGCTCGCCGGCGGAGAGTTGGAGGAGAACCGTGCGACCGTCCAGGTCTTATAGGTGACGGTGCCAGCTAAAAGAACTGCGCCAACCGCGACGGCAAGACCAATATGGTTCGTGAGCGGCCATCCTCGCCTGCCTTTCACGACAGACTCGAGTATTTCTTTCTGATGGTTGATGGTCAGTTCGTGTTGGGCTATGATGCTCTGCTGGTCACCAACTTTCTGGAAAAGTTTCCATCCGGCGATGCCGAAAGGCACCAAAGCGATGAGCTCCAGGCCACTCATGCTGCTGGAGAAGGGGCAAAAGATATGGGAAGAGGAGGGAAGGAGGGAAAGTGATGGGGTGCAGTGAGTGAGTGCGATGCTACCTATACGAAATGAAAGAGAAAAGGCTCGACATGGGGAAGGACACGACCTTTCGCTTTTTGCTCTACCGCATATTATCCATGTTCCACCACCACCTCGTCCTCCGTCCCTTGGAATTGAACCCACATGTGAACGAGTATTCAAGTGATGATGATGAAACACATGCACGAGCACACACCCGCACTTGCGTAGCAAGGAGGTAAGGACACATAAGCAGAGCATGAAGGAGAGGGGGTGCCTCCCCCGTCGAGTAAAAACAAAGAGAGAGGTCGCATCTGCTCAGAGCCTTTCATCATCCCTGCCGCAACAGGAGAGAGAGAAGGACATCACCGCACATCGTCAAAAGGGAAAAGGGGCATGTGATAGCCAAAAACACCCCATGAGACTACAGCGAACGGCACCGCAAAAGGGAAAGAGGCGTTTTCGGCACCAGCTCCGCTGCCATAGAGGCAGCCCTCTCCAACATGATACGATCGTGCGCCCATGATGTTCCTTCGCACTGCAATGCCCTTTTTGCTTTCCCATCCTCCTTTCGACGATGTTCGCCCCTTTCTCCGCACTCATCCGCGACGCTCTGTAGAAAGTAAGAGGAATAGCATCGGTGGTTAGGAGAATGTGTGGGTGGGTGGGGGTCTAACCAGATGATATCCCTGTATAGTTCGTGCGTGTCGCACGAGAGCCTCATCATCTACGACTCCTCTTTTGCCAACCGCCACCTTCTTCAACCCCCCGCCCCGCCTCCGCCATGCTCCACGAGCGTGCATGTGCAGAAAGGGGGCGGGAGGGATGAGAGGGGAAGGGGACGGTGAGGAGAAGAAAAGCAGCACATAAAGTGCGCGAGGAAGTAACGACGGAGTCGCTGCCGTCCACCAAACGGAAAGGGGGACCGCGTAGAGTGGAAAGAAGCCTCTCCTTCCTCTGAGGGTGTGCAATGGTATGCTCGTGCACACGGCAGCCGTCCCTCCCTCCCTCCCGCCCACCTCTCTGACCAGCCGCAGAGGGCCGATAAGGAAGCGGGGGGAGGAAAACATTTTGAGGAGGGGGAAGGGGGAAAGATTTAAGCAAACGGGTCAGCTATCAGAGAGAGGTATAAGGGGCGCCTGAGCACACGCGGCACATCGCACACGCAGAAGTGCCTCCGTCGCGCGTATCGGATACGATAGAGCGTCACACACACACACACACACACACCTACACTCACACATGTGGCGATTGGCAGGTCCGCCAATGGTGAGAAAATTCATAAGAGAAAGATGGAAGGAGAAACAACGCATGGACCGCAGAGGCTCTGCCGTACGACCCCTTCGCCTCCGTTGTTCTACGAGTGGCGAGTGCGGTGTTTTCCCTCCGCAAGTCCGAACGCCTGCCACAACGCCATCGTGAAAGCCGGATCATCCTCTACACCGGTGGATATCATGTACCAGAAGTACGCAAAGACTTCATAGTCAATCGCCGGCTCCGCGATTTCATCCAAGTAGGCCTCCAACGCCTTTCTCCAATTCGAGACCTGGCGACGCAGGGAGCTGCCCTCGATCAGATCAGGTCGGCATAACCGCAACACCACCGGACACGGCACCGATCCCGATGACGCTTCGTCAAGCCGTTCGAAGGCTTTCTGAATCACCGCCAAACGGGTGGGCGGCACCGGGGCGCAAAGGGCGAGGAGCAGATCGACACGGGTGGGGGCCTTCAGCCGCAGCCACTCCAACTCGACGTCCAGCACACCGCCCACGCCGTCAGGGACGCCAGCAGCCCGCAAAGCCTGAACGAAGGACTTGATGGGGATACGATCGGCACCCCACTCTGCGAGTGTCATGTATAGCTGCACAAACGAAGGATCATCCCCGGCACTGCGGCGGATCCACTGCACAACGGCGGCCTGTACCAGCCGCATTATTGAGAAGGCGACTGGGGGAAAATATTGTCGGTACGCCGCCAGTATGGTTGCCACGAGCACGCCATCATCCGATTCTTTTTCTTTGAGGTAGTAGTAGAGCTGGTCCGACTCCTTCTGACGGAAGCCAGTGTGCAGCTTCGCACATAGATAGAAAAAGTGTCGCGGAGACAGTTCCGCTCGCACTAAGGTGCCGAGATCCAGGTCGGGCGCTCGGTGTCGACTCCGTTCTGGGTAGCTCAGCTCGAGGGAGGAAAGGCTAGAATAAAGTGCCAGCGTTCCCGTGCGCAGGTTCTCTCCTTCCACCACTTCTAGTGTGGCCTCAGCAAGGCGGCCCATCAGCAGTGGGTACTCTGCCACACCTGGGATGACGTCACTGAAGAGGAGCTGATGCAGCAGTACCGCGTCACACCGGAGTGGTTGCTGCCCAACTTCCTCGTCTTCCCTCTCTTCTTCCTCACTGACACAGTATTGTAGCAGCAACTGCGTCTCAGAACTGCTGAGTGCGCACGTACCTTCCATAAAGGTCAGTGCCTCCGGCCTCTCCAAAGGCGGCGGGGCGGCTTCCTCAGCCTGCCGGCGTTTATTGCGCCGCCAATCGAGCACGTCCGCCAGATGCTCCTCGAAAGGGCTCATCATGGCATTTTCCTGGACTACACGGCGGATGGACTCAACGGTGCGAGACACCAGCCACGCCTTGAAGGGAATCATACTCCGTAGGGCGAAGGTGACACTCCCGGGTTGGATGCCGTGCACCGGAGCGCCGCCTTTGCCTTTAGGAGGCGGCCTCGGGGCAGCGTCCGACGTCTTCTCCTCCTCGTCCTCCAGCGTGAGTACGTGCAGTAAGAGAGTTACCTCTTTGGGGGCTAGTAGGGTGGGAGGAAACAGGGGCGTCACCGCCGCTAAGAGCGTGCTGACGTCCATCACAATGTTCTTCGACCCCCGATAGCGAGCATCAATGGACTGGAAGGAGGGAAGGAGAGCTCGGTCGGCATCCGGGTGTGGGCGGGGTACAAGACCATAGCCCACACGCTTGAATAGCCGCAGCATGAACAGCGGGTCAGCCAGCGCTACCTCGAGGTTGTGCTCTAAGGGAATCATTCTACGTCGAGGGTCTCGGGAGGAACGCCGAGGGGAAGAGGTAGGAGAAACGAAAATACCAAGAGGAAGGGGGATATGAGAAGATGGCTGGGACACTACAAGAGCGCCGAAGGCATCGACCCTCCCCAGCAAGGAATATGCATGAAGAAGGGCAGGAAAGAAGAGAGAAGCGCGGAAGTGAGGAGGCAAGAAGGAAGATGACGCAACGGGTTCCGCCTCCCACCGCCTCCTTCATTCTCCACAGAAGAGGCGGTGGGAGGGGAGAGAGAACGGAAGGAAGTAGAAGCACGCGCAACCAAGGGAGAGAGGGGCCCGAAAAACAAAAGGGGGAGGATCTGCCGCGTCTCTAATACCGGCCCTTCCGCCTCATCCGCCATCACTCCCAGAAAACACACGAGAACACGAAAGGGAGCCAGATGAAGCTCTCAATATGGGGGGATAACGTGGGAGCGTGTGGGCGGTGGCCGCCTGAAGCTGATCGCGGGCAAAAGCAGCTGCAGATGCACCGGCAAGCCACGGTGTGCGAAGCCATCTCAGTCGTAGGAGCTTCCGGAAGGCTATCCAAGCAACATCGCATCTACGAGAGTTCCGCACGCATCTGCGCGAGCTCTTCCTCGAGTTCATCCACATGGCGTTGCTCCGCTGCACAGAGTTCATCTAGAGCGGCCCTCCTCTCGGTGGATACAGAGGCGACACGCTGCAGAAAGTGGTGCAAGACGCTCAACGTTGAGGAAAAGGGGGCACTCCAGCTCACCCCTGCAGAAGGTGACTCCGCAGCAGTGCAAAGTAGGTGCATCTCCGTTTCGGCGCGTCGCAATGCCTGCAAGTACACCTGCACTTCTTCGAGATACAGCGAAGACGCTTCAGCTGTCGCCTCGTCCTGTTTCGCAGCAGTCTGTAGTGTCATGAAATGCTCACGCATTACTGCTACATCTGCTGACATTTCTTGCCATCGCTGCTGCGCCCTCAACGCCAGATCTTCTGTTTGCTGAAGGTGTTTCGTGAAGCTTTCTGAGAGGGAAGCGACTTCTCCAGGCGAAACCCTCTGGAGAGCGCCGCCGTCACACCCACGTAGATCATCCTCCTTTGAAGGAGACCAAAGAATGCGGGAGCTTCTCGGACATCTAACGGCGGGACCGCCTCTGGGGACGCCTCTCTGCGGCGAAGCTGATGCAGCGGCGGCGGTGGTGGCGGTGGCGGCAATCTTCATCAGTTCATGCAGTTCAGGGTATTGTTCACGCAGCCGTCGCCAGTGCCGGTTTGTTGGCAAGTCGACGCTGTCCAGGAGATAATAGCAGGTGGCCAGCAGCGACTCCAAGCCGATGGCACGTCGCACCTCAGGCGGCCACATCGCCCCACAGCGTGCGCATGTTTTGAGAACCGGGAATAATGTCGGAGGGGTCACGCGGGCAGCAATCACCTTACCCACATCATCCGCATGCGTGTACAGCTCAAACTTTGCACATGCTTCGTAGAGGGATAGAAGCGTGCGGAGGGTGTCTGGAAGGTGCTCCTCGTTGGCCTCTTCGCATTCCCGTAAGAGAAGTTGGAAAACACTATCATCACAGTGATGTACGCTGTGGCACAACCGCAGTACAGCCTCGGCACTCCTCGGCCTCACATGTTTTAGGTTGACGATGATCCCACTTTTGACCGAGTTCGTTGCAGCGGTGTCAGCACCATGCTCAATGAAGAATGTATGGAAGAAAAAGGAGTTGCGCATGAGCGCCCGCTTTGAAAACTGAAGTTCAACCTCTGCATTGCGGCCCACCACAAACTTCACAACGTCGTCTGGGGCGAGGACCTCGGATTCGTTGGCAGTCTCGGCATGCAGAAAACTCGACGGAGGCGAGGCGGGAGAAGATGCACCCCTCATTCGCCGCTCTGCTGCAGCTGACACCAGTGCCGCATCCTTCGGTGCCCTATTCATCGCCTCCTCCCCTGCAAGTTCCTCACCAAGTCACCGAAAGTGAAATAGGGAAAGGGGGGGGACAGGGTATGAGTGAGCGCAACGTCTCTGCCAGCAAACTGCGTTATTTTCGCCCATGGAGCGAGAGTAATGCAAGAGAAGGAGAAGGAGAGGGGGGACAGATTATGCTCGGGGGTGGACACTTGTGCTCGTGCCTATTCGCAACGTCTTGACCTATATATGTATACATGCAAAGATCTATCGATGAGTCGGCGGGTATGGGGGTTCCTCGTAGTGGCATGTAAGGCGCCTCTGTTTCTGTCGAAGGCTTGTCTTCCTTGTGATGGGGAGGGCAAAAGACAGACGATGCAGATGGGTGAGAAGAGGATGCAGCAGGAATACGAAAAGAAATCAGGAGGAGGAGGAGGAGGGGAAAGGGGAGGGGGTAAGATACTTACATGAGGGAGTCTTGCTTTTTTCTTTCACGGACGCTCCTGTACCTCAACTGTGGCGATCCCACGACCATAGCAGCCGCAGTTGCACCAGTAAGTGCGGTGTCCTGTCCGTTCTCTCTCCTTTTCCTCCATCAAAGCACTCTGGTGCATTCGCCTCCCAGCGAAAAGGGGGAAAAAGAGGGGCAGCGCTCCAGCGGCAGAGAACGAGCAGGACGAATGGGGTAAGTGGAAAGAAGAAGAGGACGCGCGTTGACAGCAGAGGCAACATCGCTGCAACGAGGAGGAAAAGAAGAGCATATCCCAATTTCTCATGGATGCCGAGTCACGTGCCTAGCGATTCCTCTTTTGAGGGCGTGGTGCAGGCAGAGGGATGGCCTACCTCCATGGATGCATAGGCCTTCTTTAGCAACCGACTGCAGTCCTTCACAAAGCGGCGGAGGGGAGGCCATACTCTGGAGTTTGGGGGGAAAAAAGTCAACCGAAAACAAGAACGAAAATGTTCAGAGACGAGATGAAGCTTTAAAAACGACCATCGCAGAGCTTCCGACTTCGCTGCCCCTCCGTCCTGTCAGCCGATGTGGACAACGCAGTAGTGGCCTCCTTCACTATCCCTGCACATCAACGTTCCTTCCGTGCACTCCCTCCCGGGGTTTCCCATCCGGAGCCCGGTCTCTCCGCCTCCATCTCTCAGCAGCTGTGCATCGTTCGTTCGACTTTATGCTCTCCTTTCTGGATCCTTCGTTTTCTTACGGATGTGGCGCTCGGCCTCCCCTATGGCGATTGAACAACGAAAACAATGAGAAAATGGCGGGCAGCCTTTGGGCAAAAAGGAGGAGGAGGAGGAGGGGGAGAGAGAGAGAAGTGAAGAGAGTGAAATCACATCGATTCAAAGGAACACACATAGACACACGCACACGCACACGCTCAGAAAAAAAGGGGGGTAGAAGGCGCATACAAAAAGCGGCGAGAAGCGGCAAAACTAAATGCGCTGGTGCGCAACGCCTTGGGCCCGCTAGTGGGCATCGCATCGAGATGTGCAGGCCGGTGCGACCGCAGAGGTCAGTCTACTTCTTCTGGCGGGGCGATCGCCGTGGATATCCCTTTCGGAGTCGCTGAGAAGCCGGTACGGCGGAGGAGCTTATGCGATGCGGGCCTCGAGGTGGCGCTCCAGTTCCTCTCGGATCCGCCACCGCACTCCCCAAAAGACTGTGAGGCTCCTGTTGCGATCGTGTGACAGCCGTAGTGGCGTCAGCTCCCGCTGACTGCGTCGCCACAGCCGGTGTCACTGCAGCATACGTTTCCCCTTCATCAACTGTAGAGCGGTTCCAGTGCTGTGTAACGCTCCCCACTCCCTCAACACGAGCAGATGGCTGTGGCAGGTGTGCTCGTTGTTCATCCTCGTCGTCTGTGTCATCAGGACCCCGGATAGTGAAGGGTGAAGAGGTTGCCGCCACGGTGGGGCAGAGCGTCTTCTCCTCCAGCGCCCCATCCTCACTGGAATAGAGCAGCTGAGAAGTGAGGCAGAGCGTCGGTGTTCGAGCTGAAGTCGGCGAAACGGCTTCCTCATCTTCTACTGTAGTCAGCACACTCGGATTCACCGTGGCCCCATTGCCATCTCGGCCATTGCCTCGCTCAAGAACCCGCAGTCGCTCCGCAAACTCCCGCGTCAATGCTGCGACCGCCGCCTCATGCTCCCGTCGCTGAAGGTGGTACTGCTTTTGCATGTTCAACTGCAGCTGGCTAACGTGTAGCTGATGCTGTTCGAGGTGTCGACGCAGCTGATAGTTCTCCACCGTAAGCCGCTCTACGCGGCGCGTCTCCTCCTGCTGCTGAAAGACTGTCTGCCGCTGCTCTTGCCGGCAGCGCTGGGCGTCTTCACGGGCTTCGACGAGCTCGCACTGCGTCGCTCCATGTCGCTGCTGCTCCTGCTCAAGGAGGAACTGCAGTTCGGCCACCTGTGACTGAAGGAGACTGAAGCAGTCTGCTGCTGACCCACCGTCCTCGGCGGAGGCCGGCTCTGCCGTGCTGAGGTATCCTTGCGCGGTTACTGTCTTCCCCTTGTTGGACATGGAATAGAAGAGAGCACGTTGTGCCGGTGTGATGATGGATCCCAGCGCTGTCAGCGAGTCCTCCTTCTGCGCAACAGTCCGCGTGAGCTTCTCCACATCGCCCATTAGCTCTGTAATTTTCTCTCGCAAAGCATGCTGGCGTGCGTTCACCTTTTCCAGCTCCACCGCCTGCTCAGCACGGCGGGCCCCAGAGGTATCTTCGGCGTTGCTGGAGGCGACGAGAACGGGTCTTTCCTCGGCGTACAGTCGAGCGAGTTCCTCTCGAGCAGCCTGCTCAGCCAACGTCTGGAACAGCAGCAGTCGCACTTCCTCCAATACAAGCTCCGTGGCGTTGGCACGCTGGGTTATGTTCTGTAGTTGCACGCGCGTTGCCGAGTACGCGGCATCGCGGTCACAACAAATTTTGTGAATGCGCAGCAACTCGTCGTATCGTCGGTGGCTTTGAGCGCGTAAGCCACGCAGTACGTCGGAGGCCACGCGCAGACGCTCGCGGAGATCTTCATACTCCTCACAGGCACGAAGAAGGGCAGAGTGCAGTCGCCTCCATGTGTTGCCGCTATCGTTGTTACCCTTATCTACTTCTCCCTTCGTACCTGTGGATCCGCTGCGCAACAAGGACAGCTGATGCAGGCAGTGGTACAGCTGCTCGTGTGCGTCGTCTGCATTCGAGGTTCGATGGTAGGGCTTCTCCACGAAACTGTCCCCATCGATGAGCAGGGAAGCAAGCGGAGCCGGTGGTCGCCCCCTGTGAGCGTGTGCAGAGGCTTCACCGTCCTGAGGCGGTGTGGAGCACCCCTCCGGAGATGCAGAGTGCCTCAAAAACACCCTTTGATGCTCAACGGGCGGTGCCAAGCTCAATGGAAGACGCCGCAAATAATTTTGTCGCTCCTCCAGTACTTGGCGATAGAACAACGACTGCCGCTGCAGGGCCTCAGCGTGCGTTCGAGATGTCTCCCAAGCGTCCATACTGACGCATTCCTTTTTGTCGCCGTCACCTGCGAGAGGAGTCTCCATAAGGAGCGCACGCTGCTCCTCCAACCTTGACGCCTCCTCCAGGACACGAATGCGATACGCCAACGCTGCACTGATGTCATGCAGCTCAGCGTCGTCGGCGGCTCCCTCCTCGGTGAGAGCACCCCCGCCAACACGGTGAGCAGGTGTGAAAGCGCACGATATGTCTGGTCTGCTGGAGTGATGCCCTGAAGCACGCGCAAGCGGGTCCGCCATGCGGCATCGCATCTTCTTCACCTTTCGACTGCGCATATCTGCGGTGAACTTCAGCAATGCCTCCGTTTCATCTTCGAAAATGTCCGCCTCAAGAGATATGGCGACGAGCACGATGACGTGCCAGGTGTGGAAACGAGGAGCGAGATAGGACGCCAGCAGTGCATCGGCAAGATCTGGCCCACCATCTTCGATGTCCGAAGGCTCGCACAACTGCCGTAGTCGCCGTACATATTCTCCCCTCCCTGCGGCTTTAACCCCCTCTTCCCCAGCAGACTCACCATTTGACAGAGGCACAGAGGTCGAGAGACCCACCATGGTCACGCAGGTGGTCATTATAGGAGTGCCATCAAGGAAATAGGTAATGTAAAGCGAGAGAAGGGTGCTGGAACTGCAGCTGAGCGTGCAATCCGTGCTCACCGGTGTGGCTTGCAGCCGCGGGACAATGTCAAGCTTGGACTGCACGTCGGCGCAGCTCCTGACAAGATACTTGGGCTCGGGAAGGGGAACAGGACGGCTGCCATCCGCGTTGTTGCCACCCACGTTGCTGGAATGGCCCGCCGTAGGTGCGGAGAGCTCCGTGCCGAAGCTGCCATTGCGAGCGGTGTTAAGGCAGTCGTAAGCCTTCTCACCGCTGACTTTGATGTAGCTCATCTCCACTACGTCGTTGTCCACGTCGAGAGCAGCGAAAAGCCTCCTCGCTACTGCGAGTGTCAGCGCCTCAGTCGTGCACGTCTCCTCCTCCTTGCCGCCGCTGGAGCCATCGCACAACACGCAGACACTATAGCCCAAAGCCAGCTGGTCCATGACGGATGCTGCGACGCGCTCACTCATGGCTGCATGAGTGACCTCCGGCGTGAGAACCGCGTCCACCTCGTAAGGATGCACCTCTTCCGACGCCGGTGGCACAAGAACGAGCCTACAAGGCTGCAAATCCATGGTCACAGCCTTCGGCAACGAGGCTGCAGTGCACTCGGCGGCACCACTGTCCTGGTTCACCGCTACAGCAGCGGCAGCCCTCCATGGAAGAGGGCTCGATGGCGTAGGTAATCCTGCCGGCAAAGATGGTATAAACGCCGATGACGACGGTAGCTGCTGTAGCGTCAGCGGCGAGGAGCAGGAGGAATGGAGGGTCTGTGGCGACGAAATCGCCACCGCAAGGGATGCGGCAGCCACCGTAGACGGAGAAGGAGCAGCAGCCTCATCTCCTCGAGGAGACAAGACACTTGGGGTTGATGCGACAGCGACTTCAGGAGCACCTCCCCGTATCCCCTTGGTTATACCTTCACATGAAGGGCCCGTTACCTCCTTATCTGCCGGCACGAAGGATTCTTTAGGCGGCGAGGGTACAGGCCCAGACGCAGCGTCACTTTCCACTGCATAAAGCAGAGAAGTCGAAGACGGTGGGGCCGCCTGCAGTTGTACGACAACGCTTACACTTCCTTGCGAAGATACCGCAGAGATCGCGCCATCGCGCAATGGCGATGGTGTCGCGACAAGCGATGCCACTGAAAAAGACTCAAGGGTAGACGGTCGTACAAGTGTGGGCATGTGCACCCCTGAGCTGGCCGCCTCTCGATGAAGGCCCCTCCTGTTGCTGCTTGCGCCAGCGGTGACGGGCGGCGTAGAAGATCGCCGCAGCGATCGACGCTCGAAGCGCTCCCTTGGCTCATGGCTCTCTTTCGCCTCAACAGCCTCCGTATCCCCAGAGGTGAAGGAGACAGCCTGGATGTTGCTAAAGCTGCCCGATGGTGCCGCGCTATCGATCCCGATGTGGCCGGCGCCGCGGACGGCAGCGTGAAAGTGAGGAGCAGGCGAGCCTTCGGGCAACGGTGTGCAATTCATTTGAACTAACAAAAAGGAAGCTCAAGTACGCCTACACAGACACATACATACATCAATACATGCACACGCCTACACAGCCACCCTCCCGCGTGGCCCAATCCGTAGACACTCGGGCGTGAGCCTCGTCACGGGCGAAAGGATGCTTCCCTCCTGATGCGTCCTCTTACGGTTTCTGCACGGGCAGTTGGAGACGGAAGAAATGAAGACGAGAGGGAAGAAGGAGAAAGCGGGGGGAAGGCGCTGCACCGTGCCCTGGCAACGGGTACTACAGCTACGACGCGGATGAAGAAATGAAGAGACGGGAGGAGGGAAGGAGGAGACACCCACAAACTTCGATGTGCCCTCTATGAGATGTAGCGTCAGCGTACGCGGTTAGCGTTCGGAGGAAGGAGGGAAAAGAGATCCACGTGAGTTTACGCAGTGGCGTCGGTCGCACACATGGATGAAGAATGCGAAAGTGGGGTGGAGCAGATGTGTGCCTCTTGTGGAATGGTAGGAAGAAAATGTGGAGAATGGAAGGAGGGAGAGAAGAAAATCGCGTAGGAGGCGAATGGGCATGAAACTCGAGAGGCCGGGCCATCCTTGTCAAGCTCAGAGGAGAGGCGCCTGCGCACGCGCTAGCGAGAGAGAACACTCGTTATGAGGAGCAGCTTGTGTAGCCTCGCACTGACTACGAGAAAAACGTTGAACGCAGACCTACGCTGAAGTTTGTTTTGCACCGCAACGACATTGTCCTTTGCCTGCTCAAACAAGAGCAGCTTCCCTCTCCCTCACCCCAACCCTGCGCTATCGGCTCGCCTCTGCCCAACTGTTGCACAGCAGACGCCTTGAACAAGATGTGTGGGCGTCACGAGGAGGGTGGAGGTGAGGCGGAGCTGGACGACTGATCCAGAAGAATTGAGTTTCTTCCACCTAAAAGTATGTTCCCCCGAGACGGCGCCTTTTAACACGTGAAGAGGGCTGCATGAGGCCACCTTCCATCGCAAAGCCCATGGGATCCCCTCACTTTGCGTCTTCTTCTTTCCTTTATAGCGTTTTCACTCTCTCTCCCTCTTTCGTTGCATGCCCGTGCTGGAACGTGCACTGTGCCAGGACTTTTTTTATGATTTGTTTAGAAAAAATTTGACATACTAGATTGGCATCGCTACGATGCGGCCCTTCCCTCCATACCCACTCCCGCACACAGAAGAATGCCGCTGCCATCGCCGCCCCACCCCACCTCCTTCTTTACCTTCTTCACCTCCTCCCCACCCTTCAGTCCACAACACACACACAGACATAGAGAGAGAGAGAGGCACAACTTTGGGAAGAGGCCAGGGCCCGTGAAAGGGGAGGGCAAGTAGGAAGGGGAAGGGCGCACGAGAGGGGTCCTCCATGGGTGTGCCCACCACCCTGAAAGGCGAGAAAAACATGCAGGAAGCTGCAATTCATCCCGTGAGGGAGGGAGTGAACACCCCCCGCTCTCTCCCCCACTCCGCAAAACCAGTCAGGCCTGATAGTTGGGCGTAAAGGCAGGTGTGCAGAGATGGAGGAATGGGAGAGGAGGAGGGGAGGACACCGCACTACACGATAAATGCGAGTAAACCAACAGAGGAAGGAGACGTCCCCCACCGGCGCGAACGTTCTACGTATCCCCCGAGAGCAAAACAAAAGGAAAGGGAAAGGGGGGGAAGGAAAGAAGGGACGTGGTCGTCCCTCTTAGCTACAAAGAAGGGAGATAAGAAACGCTCTTGACACCACGCGCACGAATCACCAACACAGGGCAGAGAAGAGAGGCAACGACATCCTTTGGCACAGACACCCAGACGCAGACGCACATACTTTACAAGAGGAAAGAAATGTGCTTCCTTGTCGGATCCCTTGCAGTCACGTTGTTTTCCATGGGACAAAGGAAGAGCTCCGCTCACATCCTTTCGTTCGCTCTCTCGCTACCCTCTGCTGGTGCTGCTGCAGTTTCGTTTCACCACACCAGCTCGACCCTTTTTTTTGCAGAAAGCGTGGCGGCAGGCGCTCACACACGTCCGTGAGGCTTGTTGAGACGAGCCCATCTCTACCGGACATTGAAGAGCGGCGACGCACGGTCTTGCCAATGAAGGGGAGGGGGGACAACAGCACTACAAGCAGTGGAACTACGTACCCATGCATCGGAAAAAGGTGGTACATGAAGGGCGACGTGCAAAAACATTTCCCAAAAAAAATTATATACAGCGAGAGAGAGAGATGCGGGCGCACTCATAGGGGCGGGACAGAGGAAGAGGCGAGCAACGGCCTTCCGTATTGACTGCACGGACACACGGGCCACGTACAAAAGCCTCCTCCCCCTCTCCTCTTTTTTCCTTCGGCTTCACTCCTCATGACATCTAAGCAACCCCTTTCTTTTTTTTCCTTTCCCTGCTTTCCATCACCTCAGCCTACCTCGCCATCATCTGCTGCTTACGAGAGGGGAGAAAGGTGCAAGCCTCACAAAAAAGAAGAGGGAGCAAGCGTTGAAGGGAAGGTATGGGAGGAGGAGGGAGGAGGGAGGAGGAGCGAGGAAGAGAAGCGTTTCAGTCTCGTCGTTCCAGCACCCTTTTTTGTAGTTTCGCCCTCTTCCCCACATTGGGAAATAAAGAACTATATATGGCTGCATCGACTTACAAAACGCATTCTCTTGCGTGGGCCTCGTTTGCCCTCCATAAATTTCACCCCCCCCCCTCCTCCTCCTACGACGTTCATTTCCCTTTCTCCCGCGAGACAAAAAAAGAAAAAGAGAAACAGTGGCATTCCTCAAAACATGCATACATAACCTCTCCTCCTTTCACGCGAAGCTCAACAGTCTTTCCTCCGCACTTCCAATTATGAGTTTACCTGGTGGGCCGGTGTGGACGTCTTCTCATCCGTTCCTTCGTTAAAACTTTTCCGCCATTTTCTTTTTCTTTTTAGGATTATCAGAAGAAAAAACGCGAAACCCTCGAGAAAGGCGAACATTTTCAATTTTTTTTCACTCGAACAGAACCAACACGCCCCAGCGCGTGGAGAGAAGCAGGAAAGGCTTAGGCGGAGAACAGAGAGGATCAAGCAGATTGGAGGAGGAGAACGAAGAACACCTTCATGCAAAAATGGAAGATTTCACAGTGTGATCTCAGCTGCTCCTTCCGTGCCCCTGGTCATCCTCTCAACGCAAGCCTCCTCTCCACTATCCTCTTCGTTTCTCCCTACCGCTCCTTCCCTTTCCTCTTCTGTCACCAAGGAGATCTACCCGTACGTGCGATTGCGAGCACTTGGCAGATCTTCGGCGGAACACAACAAGAAGTCGAGGGAGTTGACGCGCAGATCTTTCCCTCCCCATTACTTTTCTTTTCGCTCCCCATTTCCTTCAATATATATATATATATATATCATTCAAAAGCTCATTCAATCAGGTAGATCTACCTGCGGCGAGCCGGAGCATCCACATCAACAGGGGTTGCCTCCTCCACAGAGCTACCCGATGACATCGAGTCTTTCGCGGATGCACTGTCCTTCACCCCCGCAATCGGCTCTCGCTGTGTTGGGTCCTTCTTCTTTGTCAACGCCTGCTCATCCACGCCGTCGCTGTACGGCTTGATGGGGCCGGAGCCCGCCGAGTCCGACACGCACCCGAACAGGTCCACGGCGTCCATGAGCATGTGCGCAAGCACCTTCACCACATCCTGGATCCACCACCACACGATGCAGTAGATCCACACCCACAGCGGCAGCAGCCTCTCCCCGTTGCCGCTGCCCCACGCGAGACCCTCCGTCAGCACGTCGTCGGGGCGCGTCTTGTGCCAGAACGACGCGGCCATCGTCGAGACAAGCAGCGACAGGATCGCGCCGCAGAACAGGATCGGGCTCGGCGCCATGTAGAAGAAGAACTTGCCGCCAGTGCGCGACGAGAACAGCGTCAAGAAGTCGGAGATGGAGATCTTCAGGTACATCAGCGACACAAGCTTGCCCTGCGGCAGCTGCGCCAGCCCGAGGTGCTTGAACCACGAGTTGGGGTAGTACTGCGTGCTGTAGCCCTCCAGCCCAACCCACAGCAACATCAGCGACGAGCCGCACGCCACAGCAGACAGGATCGACGCGCTCACGAACACAACAGGCAGGTTCCACAGCTGCGGGCGCTCCGACGGGATGACGTGGTCGTAGCCGATCGTCATCAGGCACCCGTCGTTCAGCAGCGTGATCAGCATGAACATCAGCACCGGCAGGTGGAAGAACTGGAAGTCGGGGTCCACGCTCCCGTAGTCCTTCGGCGTCAGACTGAAGCACGCGATGAAGAAGAAGCACACCAGCTGCAGCGTCGCGGAGATACGGTACGTCAGGAACGACAGCATGCGCTGGAACACCTCGCGCGACACCAGCATCGCCTCCACCACAACGCTCAGCCCGGGCTCCGTCAGCACCATGTCCGCCGCAGCACGCGCAGCGTCCGTCGCGCCGTGCACCGCGATGCCCACGTCCGCGCGCTTCAGCGCAGGCGCGTCGTTCACGCCGTCGCCCGTCATCGCGCACGTGAACCCGCGCTGGCGCAGCGTCTCCACAATCATGAACTTGTGCTCCGGGAACACCTGCGCGAAGCCGCCCACGGACAGCATCATGTCGCCGTACTTCTCGCCGAGATCGTCCGGCAGGTCGTTCGCGTCCTTGATCTTCGGCAGCTTGTCCGCCGTCAGAATGTTCGGGTCCAGGTTCAGCATGCGGCACATCTCTTTCGCGATCAGCAGGTGGTCGCCGGTGATCATCTTCACGTCCACGCCGTACTCCTTGCTGCGGCGAATCGTGTCCTTCGTGTCCGGGCGCGGGGGGTCCAGGAACGTCAGGATGCCAGCCATGTGCCAGCGGCCCTGCTGGTCCGTCTTCGCCACAGCGAGGCACCGGATACCGCGCGACGCCAGGCTGTCGATGATGTCCACCACCTGGTCGTTGATCTCGTCCTGGTTGTGGATCATCTCAAGAATCACGTGCGGCGCTCCCTTCGTCACCTCGAAGTTCTCGCCGGTGCGGCTGTCCACGAGCGTCGCCGCCGTGCGCTTCGTCGTCGGGTCGAACGGCACGAACTTCAGCTGCTGGTAGTTGTCGCACTCGTCGAGGTCCGCCGCACCCAGCACCATCGTGTCCAGCGCGTCGCGCGGCGGCTCGCGCCACTTCGCCGCAAGCGCAGCGAGCACCAGCGTCGTCCGCAGGTCGTTGCCCTCCTCGAACGTGAAGCACTCCTCCTGGATCTCCATCTTGTTCAGCGTCAGCGTCCCCGTCTTATCCGAGCACAGCATGTTCACGCCAGACATCATCTCGATCGCAGACAGCTTCGTCACGATGATCTTGTGCTTCGACAGGTGCGTCGACCCCACCGCCAGCGTCGTCGTCACCACGATCTCCAGCGCGATCGGGATCGACACCACCAGCACCACAACAGCGAACTGCAGCGAGCGGCGGAACGTCTCGTAGAACTTCGCCAGCAGGTAGATGAAGCAGCACATGCACAGCACCAGCGAGATCGCGCACAGCGAGATCATCACGCGGCCAAGAATCACGTGGATGTTGCCCAGGTCCGACTCCACAGACTGCAGCAGCGCCGCCGTCTTGCCAAAGAACGTCAGCGCACCAGTGAACTGCACAGTGCCCTCCAGCTCGCCGCGCACCACGTTCGACCCCATCTTCGGCATGTGCTCCGGGCCCATCGTCACCGGCAGCGACTCCCCCGTCAGTGCAGCCTCATCCACGTCGATGATGCCCTCGTTGATGCTGCAGTCCGCAGGCACCGCAGAGCCGGCAGCCAGCTTCACAAGGTCGCCGGGCACCAGCAGCGCTGCGTCGATCTGCTGCCACTTCGAGTCGCGGTACGCCGTCGCCACGGGCTTCAGCGAGTTCTTCAGCGCCGCCACAGCGTCGCCGGCCTTGATCGTCTCGAACCACCCGATCGTCGCATTCGCAATCTGGATAGCGAACAGAATCGCACCGTCTGGCCAGTTCTCCAGCGCGAACTCGATCAGGATCGCCACCCACAGCGCAGCCGGCATCGGGCCCCACAGGCCCCTCACGTAGATCACCCAGCTCGGCGTCCGCTTCTCCGGCAGCTCGTTGCGCCCGTACTTCTCCAGCAGCTCCTCCGCCTCCGCCGTCGTCAAGCCCTTCGACGGCGGCAGCAGCTCGTTCACCGGCCCGGTCGCCGCCTCATCGTGCTCGCTCAGCGCCTTCGACAGCACAGACTGGCGGCGTTTCGGCTTCTGTGGAACGTTCTCGTCTGCGTCGGATGGGCTCATGGGCCTGTCCTCGAACGCAGGAGCGTCCTTCTCCGCCCGGTTGGCGGGCATCGTTCACCGGCTGCTACGGGAGGGCTTCACAATGAAAAACGAAATGGGGGGAAAGGAAGATCTTTCCTTCGTCGGGGGTCGCTTGGGTATTTTTTTTACGCAAGGAAAATAGGTGGGTCAGCGCTTAGAGTTTGCTTTTTGTCTTCGTTCAGCTTCTGCAGTGTCGTGGTTTTTGTTTCCCGGTACGGCGGAAGTTCTGAGGAGAGGCAGGGAAAGACGAGTCCCCGTCCGCCCGAAAGATTTGCACCGTTCCTCTGCACAATGCGACTCCGAAAAAGGTGGGTGACGAAAGGGAAAGGGAAAAAAGAACAGGAGGAGGAGCAAGAGCGGTGTAGAGTCGTGAAGAAAAGAAAAGGAAGGGGCTCGCCGAGCGGAGGAGCTGGGCCTTTCTAATCTGATGATATCCATGGGTGGGGAGACGCATGGATGCAGATAGTCGGGGAGAGGGAGGAGAGGAGGGAGAAGTAGAGCGCCCTTCCGGCCTTCGAGGGACGGGTATCCCCTTCGATGGCTGAGACACGGTGGACTGTCCAAAATATATGTGCAGTGCTGTTGAAATAGGGAGGTGATGTGAACAGTTCGAGTAAGAGAAAGAAGGAGATGCTGCAGCCTCACCATTGAGGTGGTTGCCGCCCTCCCTTAGCGAGGACACCGCCTTTTACTTTCGTTGATAAAAATTGGGAGAGACGGTAGAGCAGTTGCTGCTGCGGCAGTCCTGCTGCTGTGTTTCTGTGTAGGCGGTGTGTGGCCAGGAAAGCCGAGACAAAGCCCTCTTCAGTGAGATGAATAGAATTGTGGAGGTGGGGGAGCTCACAGTACGCCTGTGCTACAAGTGCGGCTTTTCGCTCATGATTCCATTCGCTTTTTCTCTACCCCTTGGGAAAGAGGGCAGAGCAGTGGTGGTCGAATCACTCGCAGGCTCACCAAAGGCTGTCCCTCGTTTCAGGACTCTGTTTGGGGGCCGGGGGTAGAGCATAGAGGCTTGTCCCTTGCTGGAGCTCTGCGATGCTTCTCTACAGCGTTGTCACCACGAGATGTGACCAAACGCGTCTTCTTAAAGGTCGGTGCGAGCGTCGTGCAGAGCATCGCGTGTTCCGCCCTCATATCCACCGTAGCGGCGGTGAGTCGTTGTTTAGCGGTCGAGAGGGGGGAATAGCAGGGACGCGTGAGAGAACAAAGAGAGATCTGCAGTGGAAAGGGACCCATGCACCGATTAGCGTGAAGAAGCGGGGTACCTCAGAAACGCCATCACCCCTCCTCACGCCTTCCTCAGTCTTCCCTCTGTCGTGCCGTTATTATTGAAGTTGAGGCGCTGCGCTCCCCCTTTCACGGCTGGGCACGCCCCCGTCACCAGCTTACCCTCTGTAGGCGCCACTGTGCAGGACTGTATGATTGCGTGAGAGAGATACGGTGTCGCGCGGGGTCGTTCTTATGCCCTCCATGCCTCAAGATGGTCGGACCGAACCCCTCGTCCTCCGCCTCCTCTTCACAGAAGACTTTTGCCGATTGCCAGGCCGATAGGAACGTATTCGGGGTCCGCTGCAGCACAGTGGTGCGCCGTCGTCGAACCCAGACTCGGCCCCCCTCCCCAACAAACGATGATTCGAATAGCTGAGGCCGCAGCAGCACATCTGTCAGGGTGCGCATACCTGTTTGTTTGTGGGTCGGCTCGCTGTGGTGTGACAGGCCTCGTCCGCAGCACTTTGGTGCGAAAAGAGGTCGAAAGGAAGGCAAGTACAGCGCATTGCTCTCCGCGCTTACCTGCCACCAGACTCCTCCGATGACGTCTGCTTCGTCATCGGCCATGTCCTATCACATAGGTGAGAGGAGCTGCGGTAGCCCTATCAATCTGCCCTCAGACGAAACGCCAAGGGCGGTGTTGGGCAAGAGGAGCACAAGGTAAGTCCTCCCTCAGAGCGTTGGGGACAGACACATTCGTGTCCGCCGCCCTCCAGCTATGATGCCGCCGCAGCGAATGATCCCCTGCCACGGCCGGTTAGTGTGGTATACTCCCAGATGTGCGGCCCGCCGAGAAACCCAGTTATCATCCGAAGAGGAAGACGAAACAGGGTGTTGCGATGCCTGCATCAAAGCCTGTCCTTCGACAGACGTAGCAGTTGGGTATCCCGTGTTCCGCTCGGAAAGGGGGGGAGGGAAGGGGGGTTGTGAGAGGAGCTGGTCGCACAACACGTGCGGCACCCGTAGGGCAACGTGGGCTTCCCTACACCTTTCACGATTCCTCTTCCCTACGTCAACGCGCCTATGGAGAGCAACAAGAACAGTGAAAAAAAGGAATGCACACGGAAACAGCACAGAGACCGTCGTGGCAGGTTTCCTTCCTGCCCCTCGAATGGTGAACGAAAGGGGCGGAAAACGACGGGGGAAAGAGAGACGGACGTCGTTGCCCTCAGTCCAGTCCCCTTCCCTCCCTTCCCTCTGTTCCTCCACCATGGGACGAGCCCCCTTCACCTCCCCACCATACCTTTCCGTGTTTTCCTTGTGTGTCTGACACTCACGAGAACGAGGCACCCCACACAACACGCCGGCGCACCATTGGCAACGCCGCTGCCGCCGCTGCACCCTTGTCCTTTTGCTCATCTCCCCCCGCGCTCTTCAGCTCGAACCACTGAGTGTGTCGCCGAAGAAAGTTGGCCAACTCGTTCACGGGTGCGTGTCGCAGCATGCCCACCAGCCCAGTCGTGTCCGGCAACATCGCCGCCTTTCCAGACGTAGGACACGAGGGGAAGAGGGAGCTCACGTGGGCAGATGCACGATCCAAGATCGTGGCCACCGGCTCCCATGTACGGGAAGAGCTAAAGCCGTAGAGCAACGATAAAGACAGGTGGAAGTGGTCATCCATCGCACTCGAGGCCGCAAACCGACGCAGTTTCGTACGCTCTTCATTCACCCAGCAACAGCGGCCGCAGTCCTGAAGCAGCTGTACGACAGCTTCTTCTGCGTCGAGGCCGGCAGCGGTGGGGCGCCGCGTTGCCAACGCCAGTGTCTCAGCCCGTACCTCGGGCGACAGCCTCGTCAAAACCCGTGTTACGGGCAGCCACGCCGGCCGCAGCTGCTTCGCAAGATCGGCTGGGAGCACATCAACGTCCAACTCCGCCGTAGATCCTGGGGCAAGCCAGAAAGGGCGAAGACGCACCATCCGCTGGGCGAGCGGTGCACGTAGAAGAGCGAATGGAATCGGAGTGCGTGACTCAGCGCTGGTATTCTGCGAAGCATTCGTGGCGAGCCACGCCAAGCGAAACTCTTGCGGTGTTAGTTCCAGACGGTAGTGTGTGGAGAGACTCTCAAGCGCAACGTAGTGTTGAAAGGACAACACGCACAATATCTTCGACCACCATGGCCACTGCTCGACCGGCTGCGTAGCCAGAGCTGCAAATGGGTACCCAATGTCGCTGGGGGGGAGGGAAGCTAAGTCGACAGCGGCACCCCTCGTTCGAGACACGCTAGCTTCCCCACCTTCTGTTGATGCCGTCATTGCCGCAAGTGGCGGTGTACCAACAGGGAGTGTCGGTGGTGAGGCCGCGGAGGCGCCGGTTTGTGGCGGTGTGCAAGCACGTGCGGCCGGAGGCATCGCCCTCTTGGCTCCTCCGGAAGTCTTTAAGGATCGCACCGGCAGCCGGCTCTTGATGGGCCGCAAGACGCGCATCACGGGAAAAGCCTTCGTGGTAGCACTGGACTGAAGTAGAGTGGTCCCACTGCCGGGGCGGCTGACGGAGTTGGAGGCGGAGACAGCAGCGGTACCCACATGGTCAGGAAGCGTGTCCGAACCACCCGACACATCTTTTTTTACGACCCTATCAGGGTCCCACTGGGCGTAGTGCACGTTTGCGGCGCCACGCTGCGCATGCTCCACAGAAGCTGCGAGGCGGATAAGTACCTTGTCCTCCGAACGTTCCACGAAATACATGTACACGCGGCATAGCAGTGTGCGCATAGAGGTTTGCGCCCCTACAAGCTTCACAATGGCATCCGTTGGGCGCAGCTCCTCCAAAGGAATAAAGAAGGTGGGCACGCACTCAACCAAATAGTCGAGCATCTGCATCGGCGTCAGCCAGCCTCGAGCCTCTGCCATAGTGATATGCAGCGCCATCCACTCTGCTGGGCTCGTAGGGCGAGGAGGTCGGGCCTTGGATGTACCACTGCCATCTGAGGAGGGCGCGGGTGAAGCGAGGCTTTTCGTGCCGGTCTTCGTCACTCCTGCTGCGGTCGGTGATGGAGGGGCCGGCGCGTTGCGGAGAAGTTCTACATTCAGGTCGCATGGTTGAAGCGCCGTGTCTCCAACTCGTGGAGCAGAAACGGCGCTGAGTCCACCGTAGGGGACCTCCTGCAAACCCGTTGCTGCTGCCAGCTCGGACGCCACATCTGAGCTCGTGTGCGGTGTTCCCCAGTCGTTCATGCCACCCGCTAGACCATCGGCATCCGTAAGCCCACTTGTCACATCCGGCCTTTCCATATCGTCATCTTCGAAAGGCACATCCACAATCCAGGGCTCCACCTCTCCCGAGGTATCGTAGTCTGGCGGCGGCGCAACAGGAACCCCATCGTCGAGAACCCCCCCCGCTGCGGTGGTATCGGCGAGCTTTGCGAGGTGAGGTCCAGCGTGATGATCCTCCGCGGTGGGGCTCCAGAACGCGCCTTGGGACGCTGTAACGCCACCCCCGCCAGACATCGTCACTCGTGCCAGCGCCGTCCCGTCAGCGGTCAGAGCTACATGATGGTGGGCAGCGGCATAGTCTCGCTTATAGTGCCGTGCCAGACCGACACCGCGAACACGCAAGTCTTCCACGATCGAGTCGGGCAGCAACTGCCGCAGCTGGGCGATAAGAAATGGAGCGCCGTCGGCGGGGAGGAGGTCCGCCACGAGAGACCACCACGCAGAGGACAGCGGAGAAGAGTTCGTCGGAGATGCGGCTGCTTCGTCCAATTCATCCCACTTCGCTCCGTCGTGATCCGTGCCTCGCAGGGATGGCGCGTCGATGGGGCGCTGGTGTAGAGAGAGATGGCTTTCCACTGGAAGCGATGCGTTGACGAGGCTTCCCGCAGCCGAGGAAGACGATGGGCGACAGGGGGCTTCGCCTTTTCGAAGGCCCTCCAGCTCCTCCTCCAGAAACATCATCCCCATGTCCAGACTGGTAAACGAGTTTTTGTCATCCTCCTGTGCACCTCCACCCTCGACTTTTTGCGCAACAGCGGCAACCTCAGTGGTGCTCGATGGCGTCCTCTGGCACCTCGATACGTACCACCGCCCTGTCTGAGAATCCCGACCACAGGAAAAGTATTGGGGATAGAGCTGCACAAACGCACGAACGGACCCAAACAAAGTACAAACCGCCTCCACATCAAGGGAGCGCGTGAGGTCGGTGAGCAAAACGGGGCGATCCCCAGCCGGCAGCAGCGCAAGCAGTTCCCCAACGAACACATCCGCTGCTGCTGGGCTGGTGTTACCACTTTCATCACGGCAGACCCCCTCCGGTGGGGCCGTATCCGTGCGACTGCTAGGAGCGTTCGCGGTCTCCGCGTCCGCGTCAGGCGCTGCACACAGCAGCAAGTCTTCATACGCCTGAAGGTAGTCATCATCTTCATCTTCGCGAGCGACGTTTGGTGCCGTATGGTGTGCCAGTGACGCTGAACTGTACGCCCGGGTCGCCCCTACCCAAGCAAAAGCTGTGGCATGACAGCGACCCAGAGATATCGAGCGGGGCACCCCGTCGACGCCACACGGTTGCCTCCCTCTTTTGCACCGTCTGAGGACCGGCTGGCCTATGGCGATCACCGTCCCGTGAGACGCCTCGCGTAGGAGTATCGCCATACGTCCATTTCCAATCGCATCAGCGAGGCCAGGATGCGTTCTACGACAGCGGTTTGGCCATGATCCCCCAACCCACCGATGCGCAGATTGGGGAGCGAGCATCGACCTTGGTAAGAGGGGAAGTTACGGAACCCTTTCTCACTCTCTTCCTAAAAGCAAGAGAGGGAGAAGTAAAGCAAGGAGGCTGAGGGGAGAAGAGTCAAATACAGAGAGAGGGCGTGTGAAGCGAAGATAATGTGCGGAAGAGAAAAAGAAGTAGCGGAGAGGGGATGAGGGCGTTGAGTGGCAGAACACGTTGGAGTAACCACAAAAATGTCAAGTGCACGACGTGGGTCATGATGTCAGCGGCACGACCACCCCACCCACCCAGTGTCTCTCGATCATCCATCCGGCATCGCAGTCCGGAGAAGACCCGGTAAAGGTGAAGAAAGGAAAATTTAAAAAGAGGAGTGGAGGACAGCACTACATCGATGCACTCACCCGCCGCCTGAGACGGCATCAGTACCCGCGCGTACACCCGTTTTCGGAGGAGCGGTGGTGGCGCAGCGACAGGATGGAGAGGAGGGAGCAAAAGTGGAGAGGGAGTATAAGCCAACGCCAAAGCGGGGTGCACGGGTGGCATCCGGAGAGCTGTATGCCCCACAGCCCACCTCGTCAAGCCCTCGACGAACACGAGCGGTGAAGGCGCGTATACAGAAAAGAAGAGGTGGCCAACAAGGGAAACAGAGAGAGAAGGGGTAAAGCCAATTCGCATAAAACGGTAGCCCTCGCCCGTGTCCGTGTTGGGCGCTTACGAAAAAGAAATTCAAAAAAGAGAAAACGTGCGCCGCGTCTTTTCTCCATGTCGTTCTTCATGCGGTCCGTTCGAAACGAAAGCACCCCTCCACGCCAGCTGGGCTAGTAGCGCAGCTTTGTACCTGATGATAATTATTCGAATGGGCTTACCATCACCTCCACCACGAGCGAACAGCAGTCGCACTCGCATCTCAAAGCCCGCTGCTGGTGATCGGGGCGGCCATCGCGTTGACAACCCTCACCCACCAGCCCGCCAGCCGAAGGAGGTGAAGCGCCTGGAAAGAGGACTACCTCATAGACGCCACCGCAGCGGCATTCACACTGGTACACGCGCACGTAGTTCTCCGCCCCCTCCTTACCCACCGCCACGCAATGAAAGTCATCCATCAGCGAATACGTGTCGCTGATAGCGCCAACCGCCCGAACTAACGCATGAGTGCGCTCCATATCATAGGCCGACCGCATGAAGGGATCGAGCAAGACCTCTGCCGCCTCCCTCACGATGTGAAACGAGAAGGGCAGAGACGAAGTGGTCAACGAGGTAGAGCCCAGCGCAGCCTTGTCGGGGTGGGTGCGGAGCGCCATCTTCCTAAAAGCAGTACGGACCTCAGCAATCGATGCAGACGATGGTACACCCAAGACATCATACGGTGTCCATTCCTGGTGCTTCCAGGTGGACGCCGCCACGGACATAATGATGTTGTTCGAGTCCTACGCAGGGTGCTGACCCAGATGAGGGCACACACACACACACACAACTCACGGCGCCTCAAATAGTTCTGCTTTCGGACGTGTGGCGAACCCTTTCACGCGCCAAACACGAACAACACGGCGATTACTTTAAGCTACACAAGACGTCAAAAAAAGGGGGGGAGGGGCGGGGGGGCAAGACGCGAGATGCCTGTGACCTACACGCCCTCTCCTTTCTCTCCATGCCAAGAAGAACGTGGGGGGAGAAGGAGGGGGGGATTTTGGGAAGTGCGTGCAGTCGTCAAACCATACCCGAACATATATATATATATATTTGTGTGTGTGTAGGGGGAGAGAGAGAGAGAGAGGGTTCCTCGAGAAAAAAGAAAACGTGGACGCAGCTCCGTGATGATGGCGACGAGCACGGCACTTCGATGACTGCAGAGGCGTATAAGACGGCAACGAAAGGAAGGGTCCGGTGTCTCTCCCCCACAGCCCTCTTCCAGCGCCGGGTTCTGCCCCGCCCACCTCCAGGTCTCACCGATCAGCCGGAGGGTACCGCTCTCCTGAAATAAGGAGAGGGGATTGATGAAAAGCGAGAGAAAAGAGAAGATAAAGGAGGAGGGCGACATCATGGGACGGGAAGATACCCGCCCCGAAATCGTTGCACCGCTGCTCGCCTCGATACTGCCACGAGGAGCCCCGTCGAGCCAATCGTGCGGTGGGTACTTCACCTCCCACGCAAAACCTCTTCCTCTTCATTTTTTTCTCTCTCCTTGTATGTTTTGCGCAGCTCACCACCCCTTCACAACCGTTTTGAAGATGCACTATCCTGTGTCGCACACACACACACACACACCGCATGAGGTTCCTCCAAAAGAGAGAAGAACGGGGAAAGAAAAGAAAAAAGAGGTCGGAGGGAGGAAGGAAGCCTTTCCTGAAATACACACGACGCGTTTTCACGAACACTTCGGTTGTGAGGCTACCCAGTACCGTAAGGGGGGCAGAGAGCGGAGAAGCGGGAAGGGGAAAGTGCCAAGAGAGAAACCCCCGTAGAGAAGCAACACAGAGAGACAAGAGGAGGTGTGGATGTGTGTGTGTGTGTGTGTGAGGGTCCCTGTAGGCCCAAACTTTCGGGGGCAGAGAGACGGCGATCCCAGTGGGGCATCACCCTCCTACGCAGCCATCCGACGCCGCCTCCAGCTCGCTCACCAGCTGGTTGTTCTCCTCCGCATCGCCCATGTAGAGGTACCCCACGGGGCACAGCTGGGAGACTGGCATGTTGTTGTCCGTCTTCACCTCCAATTCATCTAAGAAGGTGGAGATTTCGCTGAGGCCGCCACGGCCAATCTGACCCAGGTTGAAGTCTTGGGCGTGCTCGTTCAGAAAGCGAATGCACCGCGTGCAGTGAATGCAGCGGTTGAGCACGACGCGTGTTTGCGGGTCGAAGTAGAAGTCCTCCACCGCCTTCTTGTCCTCACGATAGCGGGGGATGTTGGAGCCGTAGTTCATGCTCACATTTTGTAAATCGCAGTTGGTGGCCTGCTCACAGATGGGGCAGTCGTTGGGGTGGTTGATGAGGATGAGCTCCACGTTCCCCTCACGTGCGTCGCGCACCAGACGGCTATCGGTGATGATGGACATCCCCGGCATCGCCACCGTCGAGCACGCGACGACAAGATTCTGCGTGCCATCCAGCTGCACCATGCACATGCGGCAGTTACCCGCGACGGAGAGGATTGGATGATAGCAAAACTTCGGGACGTGAATCCCCTCCCGCTCGATCACCTCTAGCACATTCTCCTCCTGAGGAATGATCTCTACCGGACGCTTGTTCACAAACATGATTGCCCGTGGTTTGTGCTCCGCGTATTGGCCGGCAGCCACCTGCTCGGCACCGGTGGCGGCCGTGCCACTGCGAAGGTGCGTGCTGCCGTGCGCCACATCGGTCATCTCGGAATTGTACGGCGTCCCTTCCGAGTGGAAGGCACGGCGCCCACTCCCCAGAGACCATCCCGACGCCAGCGCAAACGAGGATGCGACGCGGGCAGTGAGCAGACCGCCCCACCGTGCGCTTGCAGCAAACCGCTTCATGCCTCAGCGGGGAAAGACAAGGACGAGGGAGAAAGGAGGGGAAAGGGGAAGGGGGATGGAGAGAGGGATGAGGCGTACGCTGTGTGTTCTGCCTGCTCAGCACCGCGCGCCACACAAGCGAGCCCCGCGCTTGAGCACACGGGCAAAAGGGGAGAGAAGAAGAAGCGAATGGAGAGCGATAACGGGAAGACGAAGAGGTAGAAAGAGAAAGGAAGGTAAGGAAGGGTGGCGGAGAGAGGTGAGGGCGTCGGCAGCTTCTCTCAAGCCACCGATGAATACAAACCTCACTGATACACGCACCTACACACCAAATCGTATGCACCTTCCCACACGACAGCAGCGTTACTACTTCTATTCCTACTACAACGACACTGGTGATGTGTGGGTTTTCTAAAGAGAAAAAGAGCTACGGAGCTAAAAAAAAAGAAACAAACGCAAGACAGAACTTAGCCCACGGAGGTATCCAAAAGACGTCGGGGGGAGAGCTAAAACAAGGAAATGGGCGAAGGATATGGGAGGAAAGGTTGTGGGTGGGTACCCCCCGGGTCCACCGTTCGAACGGGGGAGCCCGCTAGAGGGTGGAGAAAGGGCAGAAGGGAAGTGGGAAACGGAGGAGAACAGAGTGATAGAGCAAAGGAGAAAAGGCGGAGACTAATATGTGGGGATACTGGCAAGGGTGGCGCAGGCGGCCCAGAGTTTCCAAATTTCTTGCAAGAGACACGGCTGAGGTGGTACCCGTAAAGGAGTTAAAGCCCATCGAGAGAAGAGGGGGACTCGAGGAGAGCGGAGGCGAGAGAGAGCGAGGGAGATGAAGGCCCATCCAAGGCCCAGCATCACCATCGAGAAGAAGAGCACAGTTGAGAAAGGAAGACGCAAAGGAGGGAGAGATAGAGAAGCGGTGGTAGAAAGAATGGATTTTTTCTACGAAGACACCTGCATCCATGTATAGCAAAGGGGCAGAAGTGAAGACCTTCACTGCCCAACGAGTCGTCAGATGAGAGCAGCTCTCGGAGGGGTATCACCACCCCCACGATCACGAACTCGCTTCGCTGATGCTCAAAGTTCATTTCGGGAGCACATTGGGGCGCCAATGCGACGCACACGAGGAAAGAAGGAAGGGCAAAGAGACGAGCTGGGGTATGCCAATTCCTCTTGTGTATATATATATATATATATATATATTCAGAGACGCTTATGTTCGCAGCACCGATCAAGGGGGCAACAAGACGAAAGAAGGGGGGAGAAGGGGGGGGCGGCTGGGGAAAGGCGGGAAGAGAGAAAGAGTTGTGTGATGCCTCCGTCGATGATAAAGTCTCTCGATACGCTACCACACACACCTACACACACCAAAAGAGAAAACAGCACGCCACGGGGTGTCGACTACTTCTGCTCCTTCTATCGCGCGCCCCCCCCCCCGCAACTCATTTTCTCGTGTACCTTCCTCGAACAGAAGAAGAAAATGGCACCCGCTATCCGAGAAAAGGAGTTGAGGAAAGCACAAAAAAATATTCATTCGCGCAGCCCTCACCACCACAACACATGGCAAATTTAAAAAAATGTTCCCATTTGTGTGCTTGTGTTCGCCTCGCACAACCCAAATTATTCCCCCCCCCCCCTTACAATGCATCGCTAGGCACGCACACAAAACAAAAACAAGAGGGAAGAGCCCCTTCACCCCTCCCCCCGGCAACTCACAGAACGGAAACGGGAAAGAGAAAGATCAGTTCGATCAAAAAAGTGAGAAAGAGGAGCGAAGAAGGACAGAGACCATCCTAAATTTCCATACAGAAAAAAGAAAACAGAATGAGAGACCAGACAGAGAGGGTGTTGCAACCACGTTCACCCTCTTCTTTCTTCCTCCTCGCCACCGGCGGTGTCTGGGATGCCGTCGTGCCTCTTCGGGCTCTCTCATACGGGAGCAGCGGTTGGCGTTGCGTGAGAGAAGAAAGGTGAACAGTGAAAAGAAGGCGGAGGGCGTGCGAAGCCCATACCTGAGAATCCATGAGGAGTTCCGTAGCACCCTTCTTCTTCGAGCCCCTCCCTACTCAAACTTCAAGCCCCTCGTTGTCGTCTTGTTCCACACCTCGACACCCTGCATACCACTCACACACAAACACATGCGCTTTGCCCAATACCCTCTTCTCATGAAGCGAGAAGAAAAGATCGGCGGAAGGGCGGTGGTCCTCCTCGAGGCACCTTCTCAATACCATCCAGCATCCACACCTCACCCCACCCATCTTGTTTGATCGCGTTTGCGGGCAGCACGATCCGTGAAGATGTGACTAGATGAGGGGGAGGGGCAAAAACTCGAGAACAGAAAAGGGCACAAGAAGGAGGGGGAGGGAGGAGGGAGAGAAACTCGGCCGCTCACGCTTACGCCATTTCGAATATGTAACAAAAAAAGAAATCGCGCGCAGACGCCAATCATCAACAAACACGAAAGGATTTCGTAAGAAGTGGAAGGAAAGGGGTTAGATCCTTACGGAGAAAGATATTGTTTAAGCGTGCTTCCAGTCGAGCCAACCATATCAACAGAGAGAGAGGGGGGGAGGGGGGGCATCACAAAACCGCACGTGAAGGAAGAGAGGGGAGAGGTTCGAAAGAGAAAACAAGGAGGGAAGGAGGGGAAATACCAGGTGCGAGCTGTGGAGGTACCAAATTTTAAAAAAAAGATGGAGAGAAAAGCAAGAAAAAAAGAAAAAGAGCGCGACGGGCAGAATGAGGTGAGGAACATGTCGAAGTTTCCTCACACCTGCACAGACCGTCGCGTACTACGTTTCTGGATTTCTCGGAAGATACGTACAAATACATAAATATATATATATATATATTCCCTAAGGAGGAGGAGGGAGGAAAGGAATGGAAAAGAGAGAAGGGATCGCTGCGGCGACGCCATAATTCAAAGGTACAAAAAAGAGTGTGGCTTCCCGCCTTAAGTCTTACTCCACCTTCCGCCTTCCCCGCCTCGTCCTCGAATGCACAGCGAAAAGAAGGAGAAGAGGGAGGGAAAAAAGAGGGCACGGGGGGGGGAGAGCGAACTCATCCAAAGGAAACTCAAAAGAAGAGAGAGGAATGTTCAATGGAAGGCGACCATACAAAATCCTGCATAACATATATATATGTGTATATACATGCATATATGTATTTCCTTATGGATGTATAAGTGCATCAATTTGTTTCTTTTTTTCTCACGGCATAAGGGGGGAAGAGGAGCACGGACTAGAAATATATATATGTGTGTGCATGTATATATATATATATATGTGGTAACCCACACTCTGTGCCCACCTCTACGTTCGGCCTCCCAATCCGTTCTCCCAGCTTGTATGCTCTATCACTACCACCACCTTCTTTCTTCGCATCTTCTCTCTCCCCCCCCCCGCCTCCTCTTTCATTTTCTCGCTACATCCTTCGCATTCGTCGCGAAAGGGGGGGGAAATGCGAAAAAGGCGGTCACGTCGTGAAGCTCACCCTCCAAAAAAAAAAAGGAGGACGAGGCAAGGGGAAACGGAAAGGCGAACCATAAAGAGGAGGGAAGACGTAGCAGGAGCGCACACACACTTTAAAACTACCCACACGCAAACGTCTCCACACGCCGAACAGAATATATATATATATATATGAATTTATTTGTTTATATACATGATTCCAAAAAATAGGGGCTCTTGCCTTGTAGCGCCTGAAGCTTCAGGCGCTCAAGGACTTGATACTGTCGAAGGATGCGTTCCTCCCGCTGCGCAGTGTTGTCCCGGTACGAGCGTTGGTCGGAGTCGGGGTTGAAGAGGCACAGGGAGGATAGCTTCCGCTGTGCAAAGGCGGAACCTTCGCGGTACATGTCGCACTCCGCCTGCTCGGCGATTTGCCTCCATTGAAGGTGTACGTTTTGGAGCTGACGTGGGCCCCAAAGGGCACCCCCATGGATGCTGTCCTCGCTGGTGGGGTGGCTGCCGGTGGGGTCGGGTGCAGCGTCCACAGCTGACGCGCGCTCCGCAAGGTCGCACTTCTTTACTCCGCAGCCCACCTTCGCGGCGGGGGCCCCTCGCTCTGCGCATCGCTCATACTGACGGTGGTGTGCAAAGTTAAGGAGACACTTCAGTGATGCAATGCGCTGCTCCTCCCGCAATGGGTTCTGGAACAACCTTCCCAGATGATTGTTGATGCGCTCCTTCACGAGCTCCTGTTCTTGCGCCACGCGCTGCTCCTCCATGTCAATGAAAGGATGGTGTGGTGGAGAGCAGCGGCGGAGCCCCTGCACAACATCTGCCATCGTGAACCTTGGCGAAGGAGTCACTGCAGCATTGGAGGGTGTAATCTCGGTGGTCAACTGGCACTCCCGCTGCGAATAGCTCCCTTTTGGGTGCTGATCGCAGTGTTGCTGCAACACGATGTCGTTTGGTAACTCCCGCACCCCGGCACAAGCGGAACCAGCAGAGCAAGGACTTCTGTCTTGGTACACGTTCGCTCCGGCTGCTTTGCCCACGCGAGAGACACCCGCGTCGGTGCACGGCGTCTCAAGAGTTTGTCCGCATACGGGAACCAGTGTGGAGGGCGGCAGGCAGCCCAACACAACATCCTTCAGCGCTGCATGCGTCGGGGAGGACGCAAAGTACTCCTCCTTCTCCCTCGTCAACGCCGCTGCATGCATTGGCTCAAGAGATGATGCTACCTGAGACGTTGTCCCGTCGGTTCCCACGCCCGTAGCGGCCACGATGCGGATGCCAGGCTGCACTAATTCAGGAGAAGGCACCGCTATCATCGAGATCGTTGGTGAGTTGGTCAAGCAGTGCCGCCCTCTCGAATCCCTTTCGTACCGCAGCGAACTCCCGCATCCCCGCTTCTCTCCCCGCCATCCTATCACTGTGGGTGAGAGGGCAGTGGTGCAGGAGCGGCGGAGCTCCGCTGGCTGTTGGCACAGCAGCCGTAGTCTGCGCTGCCGCTTGGGGTGCCGCGACTCCCTATGACTTGCACGACTCTGTGGCGTCGTCGTGGAGGAAGAAAAGGATGAAGGCCATTCTCCTGCAATGAAAGTCCCGTCCGCCTGCTCAACTCCCGAATTCGTCGCGTCGTGAGTCGCCGCATTGTTCCCTTTCCTTCCGTCGCATGGCATTGAGTTTTGTGCTGCCCAAAAAAGATCTCGACTCACCATGAATGATGTTCCTTCCGTCTCCCCCGTGCGCAACGCCGCCACGGAGACAGTTTTGGGGAAGTGCAGGAGGCGGCTCGCCTCTGGAGTGTCGCACAGATCCCGCGCAGCACATTCGCTGCGCCGTTGGGTGGCATAGTCCTCCGTTGCATCCCTACGACGGGCAACGGAAATCATCTTGTGCACGAGTGGGTGCGCGCGCGCGCGGGTTTGGGTCCAAAAATGCGCGTTCGTGTCCCGGTCTGCCGTTGTTACTTTTCAATTATGAATAACGTTGGGGGAGGGAGGGGAGGGGGAGGGAGGGGGGGAGGGGCCAACTCCACGCGCCACTCGCCAGCGCCCTTTCCGGATTTGGGTTGACCGAAGAAGAGGAAGAAGAAATGGGAGAACTCCCCACGTGTCACACTGCCCGCTCAAGGACAAGAAAATAAAAAGAGACGACGGCCACCGCGGAGAAAACTACGCAGCAATAGAAGGGTGGGTAAGGGAAAGGCGGGGAAGAGGGATGGCCTACACCCCATAGAAATCGATCAGACTTGACCGAACAGTGCGAATCAGCGGCGGGAAAGAAAGAGCAAGGAAAATGAGAGGAGAAGACGGGGGAGGAGGCGAGAGAGAGAGAGAGGTGATTCAAAAAAAAAAAGACCGATATCGCGTCTAAGAATCGAATGCCTGCAAGTGAAAACCCCCCAGTGATATTTATTTATGTAGAGAGGGAGAGAGAAAGATGGACAACGGACAGTGTCGCTCTTGCTACAGGATAAATCTTTGGGGGAGGAGAGACACAAGAAGGAAACGACTCAAGATCACACACAAACACACACACACACACACACACACCGTATGTATATATATAAATATAAAGAGGGAGGGAGAGAGGGAGGGAGAGAATAAATTGGAAAACACAAAAGAGGCAGTGATAAAAAAAAAGGTGGGGAGCGAAAGAAAGGCAGAACAAGAGAGGAATCGTGTGCGGTGAAGAAGAGGCAGAGGGGGAGAAGGAGGGAGGAAGAAGATAGGGGTTGCTGCGGTGACTACAGACACACACACAGACACACACACACACACACACAACCTAGAGAGAGATACAGACAAGCAGAATGAAAGGGGGAGAGGAGATGTTTTCAACCGTTCCTTCTTCGTTCGTCCTTCGAAGCGAAAACAAAGTTTGTGTCACGATGTCATTCGAGGGATGCAAGGATGTGGAACTACCAAGTAGAAAGGGAATGCTCCTGAGAATCTCACAAGAGGGAGGGAAACAGAAGAGGAAAGGGGGCTTATGGCACACAAAGCGAGACTGCCCAAAAAAAAATAGA
Source organism: Borovskyia barvae (assembly GCA_030849085.1). Classification (NCBI taxonomy): domain Eukaryota; phylum Euglenozoa; class Kinetoplastea; order Trypanosomatida; family Trypanosomatidae; genus Borovskyia; species Borovskyia barvae. Next base: position 207,665 of record JASAOM010001107.1, on the reverse strand, counting down.
GCGTGGCAAAAGTATCAAGTAGAAAGAGAAGCGGAGAAATGGTATGGTGTGTACGAGTCTGCGTATGTGTGTTTGTCAGATACGAATTGGAAAAAAAGCGGCGAAAAGGCGAAGGAAAGAAGAGCTTCACTTACGTGCCGCGGTGAAACACCCGTGACCAGATGCGCGAGAGAGGAAAAGAGATTCGACTCTGCTCCTACGACCCTCACCCCCTTTCCAGTCTACGTATGAAATGCGTATATCTATTTCGCTCCCTTTATCGCACGCCAACAGAGAGAGAGAGAGAGAGGGACAGAGATAAACCCCAAAAAAAATAAATGGAAAGCAGAGCGTGAGCCGCTGCCAAGCGAAGAGAGAGGAAAAAAGAAAGAACTATTATTCTCAGCGAAGGATCAAGTAAATACAATTTTAAGAGGGGGAGATGGTGAAGGTAGAGTATTGAGTACGTATGCTGCAGTGCGCAAATCAAGACTTATAACCAAAAGATACACGCATACATATATATATATATATATATATATATAGATATATATGCGTATGTGGGGGGGAGAGAGAGGTAGGAGAGGTGCTCTCGTGGAACGCTGAGTCGGTGTCTGAACGGTGAGAGACGGACACCGAGAAAGAAAAGAGGAAGGGTGGAGGGAATAACACGTAGCAAAAGCTGCGGAAAACACAAAGCGAGAAACAGACCGATACACCCCACACTGCCTCTACTGTATATACATATATATAGAGAGAGAGAGAGAAGAGGAGTTGAAACCCCGTCGGAACACCGTTTCCCTCTATATTTTTTTTATTTCCTTGTTCTTTCCGTCTCAAGATGTTTTGCCTCGTTCTCTTCCTTGTTGCGATGGCGGGTGTTCTCCTCCGTGAAAGAGTGAGAGGAAAATATGGAAAAGAAAGAGAAAAAATAAGAGAGGGAGAGAGAGAGAGAGAGGGAGAGAGAGAAAGGCTTTTCCGGATAAACCTGCACCGAAACCGTGGGCGTTACCGTGAGGCACAAGAAGTGAGAGAGAACGCAACAGAAAACAAGCGCAAGAGTTCAACTATCTCTCTCCACCGTCGAGGTAACAAAAAGAAAAAATAGCGATCAACTAAACGAAACTCACGCCTTCACACAGACACACCAACAACAAGACTGACCGAAAGGCAGAGAGAGAGAGAGAAACGTGCAACCTTCCAATCAAAAAGGAGCCTGCATGTACGCAGGAGGAGGCGCGAGGGAGGCTGTAAGGCGGGGCGGAGAACAACTGAGCAGACTCTAAGCCTTCCACAGGAGAAAAAAAGAAGAAATAGGAAATGAAAGCGGAAGCCCCTGATGGCACAAAATAAAATTAAGTCGGTACTATGATTCTTGTAATGCCACCACCATCACAAACGAAAGCGCTACGATAGGACGGCACAGCTTCCTGTCTCTCGCTCTCTCTCTCTCTCTCTAAACACATATATCAATAGAAATGTGCCACTCTGCAGGAAGAGATAACGAGTTCAGCTGTTTGCCTCCTTGCTCTGCCTCTCCCTTTCTTTTTTTATGTTCTCACTCCCCCAGTGACCATGCGGTAGTGAAAAGGTCGCCGTCCTCGAAAAGGGATCCAAGAACTCGCAGGCACAGGGACGCGCACACACACAGAGGAACAACCCACGAGAAACCCACACGAGCACAGACGCTCTCTTCGTCGGCCGCTTCGGAATTCAGAGAGTGGAGGGGGGAAGGGCAACAAATTTGCACGTGCGCGAGTCCAGCCAATACAGCCCCGCTGAAGGCGGTGGGAGAAAACAGAGAGTGTGCGCGTTTTGCGTTTGCTCTTCACTCTCTCGACTCCCCCTTTTCGCTTGTAGATCTCTGCAGCTCTTGCCCTCTCGTTCGCCCGATAGAGCAGCGTGGCGATGCGTGTGTGTGTGCGAGAGAGAGAAAGAAAGAATTCGAAGGCAAAGGTATTCGAATGCAACGACACTGAAAGAAGTATACGTATATATAAGTCGTCCCTTCCTTTGGATTTCGGTTTCCTTCTTCAAAAAGAAGGAGAAATCTTTTCTCGGGGGAGGAGAAGAGATGAGAGACGATATCGCCTCTGGTGTTCCCGTCTCCGTCTCGGACGCTGTGAGAAGCGTCCCTCTCACACACCTGCTCAGACTTTCTCTCGTCTGTATCTCTACCCCCACCGCGTATGTGAGAAATTCAGCGGAAAGGGATGCAGTGGCGTGGCTTCACTGGCGAGAAGTGCTGGCCAAATGAAAAAAAAGACGAGCACGTGAGACAGTGGGACGGGAGGGAGGGAGGGAGGGGGGGGGGGGGGGGGGGGATGCAGCAGACCGTTGGTCACTCCAGGCACGCTACTCTGTCCGTCGATAGTGAAGCGTGCAGGCAAACAAAAGCAGCGAGAGGGCAAGGAGGAGGAGGAGGAGATGGGAGGAGGAGAGAAGAGCACATATACATATGGGTATGTATACATGGAGGAAATCTCAGGGTACGTGTGAAAAGGCAGCCAACAGAAGGCGGGATAAAACTGAAGGAAGAGACGAGGAGGAGGCGGGAGGACGTCCTCGTGTACTCGTTTTCAACTGGGGAAGCTCGTTGCCCTCCACTCCAGCATACATATATATATATATATATATATATTCATATATTCACAGATACGTGGGCAGGCATCAGCTTGGCCGTGCATTAAGGCAAAGAAAAAGAGGAAAGTCAGAGAGCGCACTGTACGTCGGAGATGTCGTTGTTGCCGTGAGGTCTCAGAGAGGAGCGGTCAGCCAGGGAAGGAGATCGTTCGCTGCTCCAAGTCGCGTACCTTACAAAGGGGAAAATGTATTCGTCCTCACTTACGAAGTATGTTGACCCTGCTCCGCATTCTTTTCTTCTGCTGTTGTTGGTTGTGTTTGGTCCGTTGGCGGGTCGACCGTCGGTTCTCGTCGCTCTCTCACCTTCACACAAACAGAGAGAGAGAAAGAGAGAGGGACCCTCTCCCCATCCCTCGAACAAGCACGTTCGCGGGCGTGCACCTCGTTTCCTGGGTGTTTGATGAGAAGACTCCGCACAGCAGCATCACCAATTCCCTCCCCCCCCAAAAAAAAAGACGATAGAGAATAAGGGGAGAGAGGGCACATGCAAAGGGGCCCACCGCGGTGAACAGCTCAGACTTGCAGGGGTCCCGGGGGAGAACGAAGCAGCTCGAATGGAGTTGGCCCCTTCCTTCTCTGCTCTCGGTGAAGGGGCCAACTCCATTCGAGCTTCTTCGTTCGCCCCATCACCCCTGCAGGTCTACATCATGATGCCCGCGGTCCATGGTGATACTCCACTGACAGGTATGGATACAACACCCACCAAACGCCAATAACGCCCAAGCCGTACAGACACCACCCACGGCGCTCACGCCGGCGCTGCCATGCCCGCAGCTTCCCGAACTCCCCTTCCGATATCACCCCGTCGATCGGCTTCAGCACCACGAGAGAGGACATCCCTACCAGTTCGAACCCGTTGTCTAACAGCATCTCATGAAAGATGGGCATGTGCGCAGCACCCCAGGGGATGGCAAAAGACTTGTACAGGTTCTGGTAGAGGGGCCAGATCATGTTCAGGCAGTGTTGCTCGCGGGCGAAGCTGCCTAGTACCGGTGCGTTGAAGCGCACGGAGCACCACCACGGTAATCTCTCGTAGTCATACAGGTCCGCCGCGTGAACCACCGAGTGATACGGCGACTCCGCCACTCCCCAGGAGAAGGGCTGGAAAAAAAGCTCCACCTCCCGCGGCTCCCAACCTTCGTCGTCTTCGTGTTCGACCGGCCGCACGCATCGAACCTTTTCACGTGGAGGCACCATGGTGGAATACGGGACTCCAGTGAGTGGGGTGCGACCTTCCATGAGCACGGACTCATGCTGGCTACACAGTTCATCGACCTGCTTGAAGAACTCGGGGTGGGCAAAGTGACGGAGGGGAACCAGTGTCACTGTCACATCTGCGCGAGAATGGCGATACGTGTGAGCGATTGAGATGGCCACGTCCTTGCGGCAGAAGAGAAAGTCAGCGATGTCCTTTGACCGCCACGGCGCCGTGTAGCGCCATCTCGAGGCGTACTGGAACTGCGTGAGCGGCCCGCCGCTCTCGGACGCCGCAGTGGAACCAGGGGTTGACGTAGAGGACGAAGAGAACGGCGGCTCCGCCTTCGTAGTAGACTGCGGACGTGTCCTATTATCCACAACACAACGCAACAGAGGCAACCCTTCCGCACCCATCATGCAACCCCTTAGTTTCATCAGCGCATGAGGCCCCACTGTTGCTGCTCCTCGCCGAAGCGAACGCATGTGGTGTTGCGCCGCCATCACCCTCGCCTCACACGCACCCACGTGTGTGCCTGCAATCGTTACGATGCCCAAAATTCCACGAGGCGCTCCCCTTCAAACTGGACGGCCTTTTCCTCCCCCGACGTATGGATGGGTTGGGGTGAGAGGGGGTGTAGGGGGGGGGGAGGGAAGAGGGAAGAAGGGGAGAGGGGGGAGGCGACAGATGGAGTAAGGCACGAGGCTTTGGAAGGAGGGGAAGGGGGGGAAGAGCCTGGATGCTGTGTAGTGGTTGAGAGATGAAGAGGGCAAGAGGTCGCCTCCCTCCTGAGAAAAACAGTTGGGGGAGCCACTGCAACCTGCGCACACGCCTGCATGTAGGTGAAGCGGTCACTGGGCAGTGCGGTCATCGTGTCGATATTCGCATATATATGTATGTTTGTGGACGCAACGACCTTGCCCAGGTTGCCGCCTTCCTGTGCCCAGGGCCGAACCGTTCTATCTGCCCATGTATATATCGAGAGGGAGTTGAGTGGTGCGAAGAACACATCTGGGAGGTGAGGGAAATGGGTCAGAAGCGCCTCCTCCACAGACCTGCCTATCCCCTGACAAGGAAGAAGACAGGGGGGAGGAGGATTGGAGGGGTACATCTCTTTTTAGAAAAGGAAAATGAATGGGTTCCAAGGGCTGCATCAGAGAGAGGAAAAAGGGGGGAAGAGGAGAAGTTCTGAGGGAGGCAGAAAAAATCAAGGAAAGAGCGAGTCCAAGTGTGGGAGGTGTTCGCACTCCCTCTCTGCGCGTGCGGGGGTTGGTAAAGCAGTGCAGAAAAAAGAGGGAGAAGGAGAGATGTAGGTGAGCTCCCCTGTCTTGGTCCGCAACATTTCATCTTCCCCCGGCTCCCTCTCTCCCTCTTTTTGATCCATCCCTCCCGCCTCCCTCCATCTTCGTCCTCTTTGCCGATGCGCCTCTCCCCATCTCCAGCACACTTGTCCCCTCGAACTCCGGTCGCACCTCGCGCCACTCCATTTTCACAGGCCCTTGTTGTTGATTTGCATCCGTATCGGATGTCCTCCTTTTTTTAGGATCATCGTGGTTTGTACCGAATTCACTTCCCTCTTTCTTTCGCCTCATGACCCTCTCAGTCGGCTTGCCGCGCTGTCGTGGCAAGCTCCGCCCCCCCTGCTCGCCCTCGAACGCAGCAGCGGTCAGGATACTTGCACACACATACACACACGCATATATATAAATATATATAGACATCTAATGTAGAGAGGAAAAGCGAAGTGAGTAGCCGCACTTAAAAAAATTCAGAAGATGCGCCACAAAAAATAAAATGAAGTGAAAGAGAGGAGATGAGGGCAGAGCAAGAGGTGGAAAATGCCGATGACGACCACGCTGCACTAACCTGAGTCGCGGACCTTGACCAGCTCCGGTTGCGATTGAGTCCACCGACTACCACCATTGTCACCTCCCTTTTCTCTTCTCGTTCTTTCCCCTCCCTCCTCTTCTTTGGCCCCGACCTTCCGACTTCGTTACGCCTTCTCGTTCCCACCTCCTTTTTTCCATGTTTCGCCCCCGCCCAATTCCTCTCCACCACCACTACCACCGAACGTACATCGAGTATCCCTAAACGACGAGCATCCACAACACATCCGTATCCTTTTTTCCGTTTGTTTGTGTTGGATCCGAGAAGAAAAGAAAATCAGCTTGCGCCTCCACGAGAAGCCAAAGGCAAGTACGGCTGTGTAGGGTCGCATGCCCGTGATGACTCCTACGCACCTCCACTCTCGCAAAGGCAGAGGAGGGGAGGAGGCAGCCAGGAGGAAGGAGAGAAGAGGCGGCGTCAATCTCAAAGGAAGTCTTGTCAGAGGCAAGGGGGGGGGGGGGCGCTAAAGGGTCACGGCCCCCCCCCCCCCCCGCCCCCCCCCCCCCCCCCCCCCCCCCCCCCCCCCCCCCGCCCCCCCCCCCCCGCCCCCCCCCCCCCCCCCCCCCCCCCCCCCCCCCCCCCCCCCCCCCCCCCCCCCCCCCCCCGCTCCTTCCCCCACCCCCACCGTTTACTCCCGCCATGTTGACCACAAAAAATGACAGCCATACGCACACGCGGATGGAGGACCCCCGGCACCGAGAGCGAAGGGGGAGAGAGGCACACAGAGAAAAGAGGGGAAGAGCGCAAGAAGGAAGGGGAGAAGAGGAGGACGCGCAATGTGAGACACACGTCGGCTCTCTCCTCCCTTAGAGGTGGATAAAGAATAGGTACTGGAAAGGTGCGAACGTCACGCCTGTCTTTTCGTCCCTCTCCCCTCACATACAGCAAATGGCAAACAAAAAAAAAGATGCTGCGCTGCGTCACAGGCTTCTTGCTACACCTCCCTCGAAAGAAAAAAAAGGGGATTTCCTGCGCAGCTCCTCCCCCGCCTCCCTCCTGCATCCTTCTTTTTTTCTTCTTTCCCTCGCTCTCGCTCTCCTTCCTTCTATCTTCACCCCCCCCCTCTTTTTTTTGTCGAACACCTCTCTCAAATCCACTTGGCATCTCGCTCAGAATTCGCTACCCGCAACTTCTCCATATCCAATTCGTACAGCTGCACCATCCCATTTTCGAACCCTGCGACCAAGAAACGTTGGTCGGCCTTGTCCTCGTGGGGGGAGAGGTCGAAGCACAGACAGAGGCCCGTGTCCGGCTGGTTGAGAGTGTGGGAGAGCCGTGGAGCCTCGCGGCGGTGGTACGCCAAGTCGATCATGTGCACCTCGCCGCCCTGATCGAGGGCCCACACCACCCACGGTGTTGCCCCGCTGCACCGCACCGCCACAATGGGGTGGTAGCCCACCTCGACCCTCAGCTGTGGCGTCGCCTCGTGTTCGAGGTAGAGCCGCACCGTGCCATCCTCGTATCCTACAATGAACCATCGGGGATCGGTGACGCTATACTGCAGACAGCATGGCACTACGATCGCCTGGCCCCCATGTGGGTTCTCCAGCGAAGCTGCCGGGTAAGGAACGTGACGCCCTCCGCAGGCAGGGCCGTATAAAGAGGGGGCAGCGATGCCACCGAAACGGCTGCGCCGTACCACCCCGTGTGTGGCGGTCACTACGCACTGTGCGCTGTCCTTTGGCGAGAAGTCAAATCCACCGGCAACCGCAGCACCGTAGCTCGTCATGGTAATGTCATCGCTCTCATCGCGGGGTAAGCTTGGTGCCCCCGAAGAAGCGACAGCAGCAGCAGCGGTGGCAGTGGCTCCCTTGGTCAGCTGCAGACTCACTGTACTGCACGGATGCAGGCCGTAGTCTCCATCGTGGAGCCCACGGTTAACAGCAGCAGCAGCAGCGATATCAAGAGCACTGGCATCGTCACCCTTCAGCCCGGCCGCACCTCCCACCGCTTCTGCTTCACGTCGCTCCGTCAAAGTCCAGTAGCAGAGCGCTCCCTGTTCATCCATTGAAACAAGTTGTTCGTGCTGTTCCTCCTTACGGGGGGGAGGCATCGCAGCGTTGTAGCCTGCGACGCGCACCTGACGCACCGGTGTCGTGTGACCACCGAACTGCCAAGCTGAGGTGTATGACGGCAGATGAAATACCATTGTCTCGTAACGGCCAGCCGCAAGGTGTTGCCGATCGGGCTCCTGCAAGTTCCAAACACACACGTTACCGTCCGCTGTGCCGCCGTAGACTAAATGGGGGCGCGTAGGGCTCACGCAGATGTTTGTCACAGGCGAGCACGACACCAACACTCGCTCTGGGGTGCTTGTCTCATGTACATTCCAAAACAGGAGCACGGAGGCATAGGTGTCGAGGGTAGGTGATGGCCCTGTTTCATCCGAGGTTGGTCCGTGCAACGCAATCAGTTGCCGGCGATTGGAAGGGTCCAGGAGGACCTGCACTACCGGTCGGTTTCGGGTACCGCGCCAGCAGAACGTGACGTGCGAGGAGGAGAACGTTGTCGCTCCTTTCGGTTTCGAGTTCTCCTGGGTGGCCGTACCGCTGGCAGCCGCCCCGCCCGGCGTGGAGGCCCTCCCTTCCTCCAGTACGGTGCTCATGACAGGAAACGTATGGGCCAAGAAGCGCGCGAGCAACCCTGCATCGACCGCGCGATCCTTCTTTCTTCCATCGTTCGCCCCAGCTGAATCGTCCTCACCCTCTGCTGTGTCGCCCCCTCGCCCCCCGGTGCCACCAGCCGAGACGGCGGCGTCCGCTCCCTTGCGCTGCAGAGATCCTCGGCCTAGCTGGAAGCACTGCCGCGCCGCTTCTTCCTCTGGGCACAAACCGAGGTCGTCTGGCACTTGCGCCATCCGGCTTCGTAGCTTTCCACGTTCCGCCTGAGTCTCCACATCGAGGCGCTCCTCTTCTGGTGGTGCCTGTATACCAACCTGTTCATGACCGCTCTGACCAAATTCTCGGATGTAAAGATCGTAGGCGCTCTGCGGGGCAAGGTCCAGCACGACGCCGCTACTACCGTCGAAGTCGACAAGGCGGCGTAGTGCGGTGGCACGGGCGAGATCTCTCTGGAACTGAGCTCTGTACGCCTGCCGCTGCAGTTCAGTGGGATCGAAAGCCGTCGTGGTGGGGCTGGCCCCTCCTGCATGACGGGAGGAGGAGGAGGGAGGACGTCCAGGGCCGCCATTCGACTCTCCTTCCTCGGCTGCGCCAACGGAAGTGGCGGCCGCAACAGCATGGCGGAGGCGCCGACGCTCCTCTCGCTCTGCACGCTTGCGCTCCGCCCGCTCTTCCGCCGACTCCGACGCCTTCGCTTCACCTCCCTCCGCCTCGTGCGCCATGGGAGAACCAGCTTGTTGATGGGAGAGGCGTTGCGACACCACTGCGTTGTTTTCCTCGGCGATTGCCCGCAAGAGGGCCGCATCAGCATCGTTCAAGTCTGTCGTTCCTGACACTCCCGTTGCCTCATCCGCGCCTGTACTACGGTGACGGTGGTGGTGATGCTGATGGCCATCTGCCACGGCACCCGCGGCGGCAGCACCGCGCTCCACCTCACCGCGACGCTCTCGCTCCTTCGCCGCACGGCGCTCCTCCTTGGAAGGTTTCACCTTGGCCGACTCAGAGCTCTCTGCGGGTGCGGTAGGATTTGTGTTCGCCGCCTCCTGTTGCTTCTCCACCTCTCGCAAAGCGCGCCTTTTCTCCTTGCGCAGTCGGCGCTCCTCCTCGGTTTCCTTGGGCGCTTTCTCCGACGCACCTGCAGCAGCTTCTGGGCCAGCCTTTGCGGCTGTTGGAGCCTCTACACTTCCCTTCTCTGCCTCTGCTGCTTTTTGAGCTGCCTCTCTTCGCTTCTTCTCCTTGCGCAGTCGGCGCTCCTCCTCCGTTTCCTTGGGCGCTTTCTCCGACGCACTTGCAGCAGCCTCTGCGCTGACCTTCGCGGCTGTCGGAGCGACCGCCCCTGGTGGTGCCTCTACACTTCCCTTCTCCGCCTCTGCTGCTTTTTGAGCTGCCTCTCTTCGCTTCTTCTCCTTGCGCAGTCGGCGCTCCTCCTCCGTTTCCGGCATCCCTTCGATGAAGAATGCGTCTAGATATGTATGGGCTTCTCGTCTTTTGATGTGGGCGTGCTGACGTTCGTTTTGTATCGGCGCAGATGGGCGGCGCCAGTTGTGCCGCGTGAGATGATGGGTATCGCTGAGTCGGAGAAAAGGAGAGAGGCAGCAGCTGACTCACACAAGATATGTTTTTCCCTCCACAGAAAAGTGAGGCAGGAGAGGGGGAGAGGAAGAGCGGTTCGTCCGCCTCCGTCTTCTTAGCACAGCAGATGCCCGGATGCTATACACAAAAAAAAAGGAGGCGGTGCAGGGATAGCAGTAGAGGCGGAGGAGGGGGGGGATAGGAGGAAAGGGATACTCCATCCGAGGTGGAGAGAAAGGCAGGCAGACAGGCTCACCACTAGAGGGTCTCTGCAAGGAAACGCCGGAAGGGGGAACAAACAGACCCCTCCCGCCTCGCTCGACGCGCCCGCAAAAGAGGGCAGATTCCGGCTCTTTCCTCTTCTCTTCTTCTTTGTTCTGTAAGCAAGTGGAAAGGCGTTAGAAGAGAGCGGGAAGAGGAGGAAGGCGAAGAAGATATCCGATGCGATGGCGACGTGCAACACAACAAGCGTGTGTGTGTGTGTGTATGTATGTGTAGGAGGGGGGGAGGAGGAGTAGGGTGCACGAAGGGCCTTATGAAAGGGGAACAAGAGAAAGAAAAGAAGAGGGAGCGAGGGGGTGTGGCATCCCACTCCCTCTTCTTTTTTTCTCTTTCCTTTGAGTGCCCCTCCTGTTCTTCCCTTATTACGATGATTATTACGGTAGTTTCCTCGGTAGACCGGCGTCGTCTCGCCTCGTTCAACCAGCACCGCTCATGTCTGTGCCGCGGAGGCAGCACTCCTCCGTTCCCACGCACACGCATACACACATACATTTTCCTCTCTGTCTCCTTCTCTTTTCACTAGACCGAGAGGAAGTCACGGCGCAGGAAGGGGAGCAGAGAGGGGCAGGGGATGGACTGCGGTACGGTATGCATAGATGAAGGCAACTGTGCGGCATTATAGCCCAAAGGAAGAAAAAATAAATTAGGATGAAGGAAACGGGCGGGCAGTGGCGAAGTAAAGAAGGGAAAGGATGAGGAGCTTGGAGTCAATCATGACGGCCTCCACCTGTAGGTTGACATCATCAACCAAACGGACCCCCAACCCCAACCTCCCTTACTGTCGCCTCTCCAGCATCAATCCTTGCGCCACTCTGGATCCACACAAACGCCTACACGAATCGAAAGCGTGACGGTACTACGGCGCAAACCGCAGAAGAAGTTGCAGCCACGTGGGACACAGTATTTCCAACTTCTCGGAACCCATAGAAGGTGCCCTTATCAGCCCAGTGGCTGGCAGAGTATCGCGTTGCTGAAGTCGGCAAGGGCGAGGGAGATGCCCCTGGTTAGTGAGCGCTGAAGGTGATGTGTGGAAGCGTCGCCGCTCAGAAGCGCAGCCCCGGCACAGCGTCGCCCTCCCGCCGAACTCTCCAAACAGCTCGTGATGTGCAACCTCGGCGTCACGACGGAGCAACGCCATGACGCGCCCGCCACTCGCCTGTTGCAGTGCGTCCCACGCTGCTGGAAGAACATCGACGCTCACCAAAAAGAACAATGCCTGTAGTGTGGAGGACGATAAGTGGCGCATAGTGAGTGGGGACGAGCTGTGTGGAGCGGCTCCGACAACGTCGAGAGCACTACTCCGCCTCACCTGCGCACACACCCATGTGCAGAGGAGGAAGCCGGCGGCGTTCACCGCGGCCCTCGCCAACAGCTGCTCTCCCTGAAAGCAAGCCTCGGATAGATCAGGAGAAGCACCGGCGAACCCGCTCATGGGAGAGGACAACTTCTTCAGCGTGTGGTACGCCACACTATCAGGATGCACCAAAGGTAAACAAAAGACCGAGGAGCTCACGGATGCTAACGAAGGTCCCCCGGCGGAGGCAGGACGACCGTACTGGAGCAGCGCATCCTCGGGAACGAAGCCAGAGATCCTCAGCAGTGCCCAACGCCGACGCTGCTTACGGACAAACCGAGTCCACTCCGCCCAATCATGCGTCACCGAGTCGCGCCACAGCGCCAGCTGCCCGGCAAGACAAGAGTCGAGAAGAAAAGGGAGTGCACAACGTTCGAGTAAGGGATACAACGGTGGAACGAGGTAGTCAGTAACGAAGTGGGCAAAAGGTTGAGGTGATCGGGGCAGCCTCATCGCCGTGGGCCTCGTCGGTCTACCTGCCGGCAACTGCAATGCATGCGTTGGACCGCATTTCATGTGTGCTTCGTGGCCACGGCGCACCGCATCGCAGAAGCGCTGCCACAGCGGAACTCCAGTGATAACACGCGACTCGAACAGCACGTACTCACGAGCCTTATCGTCACAGGATTTGCTGCCCTTGTCGTTCTGCAGATTCTCCGCCACCTCCGTCATCAGGTACCCGCACGGGGAGGCGGTGGCGACGGCGCCTTCATCGTCTCTCGAAGTGATAGGGGCCGGCAAAGGCGATGGAAAAAAGTGCAAAGTGTACTCGTCCCATGACATGCCGAAGATCTCTTCGAAAGGGAACTCCGCCAGCGCAGCCGCTCGATTCCACGAAGGGCAAACGAACGGGGGCGCCGCCGACGACGACCCCGACGACGACAGGGGAGGAGGCAAAACAGAGGCCGTCTCCGCATGCCCCCTGCGCACGGCACATCCCTGCTCTGCCAGCGTCGCGGCATCCGCGTGGTGGCGTCCCTGAAAGGAAAACCCCCCGAACGCATCGGTCCCATACTGGGGAGGATGTGGCAGCCTCTCACCGGCTTCTGCCTTGCCGCCCGCACGTGCTCGCCACTCTGGTCGAGCCACGAAGATCGTCCCTTGGCTAAATGCATTTCCCAATAGCACCGGTGGCGCCTCTGCCACCCAGTAGGCCCCGTAGCACGCCTCCACGTAGCGCACGTAGCGCATCCACTGGCGGCGGGTGAGCTCAAAGCGATGGTCCGGATGCCGTCGCCAAGGAGCGGAGGCCCACGGGCAGTAGACGCTGTTGCAGTTGTTGGAACCGCGATGTCCAACCCCGTCCGCCGCATCGCGTCGGAGACAGCGGTAATTCTCATCTCTGTTGGGGGTCGTCATCAAAACGGTGGTGGCCCCACGGGCGGCACCCAGTTCCACGAACACAGTGTAGGTGTACGCCGCCACCAGATGCGGAGGAATGTGCTCCACAACTTCCACGCTGATGACGGCGTCCACGGACGGCACCCACGACGTTTCTGCGGCGGTGTCCACCGCCCAGCTCCGTGGAAGGGACGCGGTGGATGTCAGATCGCCCTGCAGAAGATGTACAACGGCATCCTCGGTGTACATAAGCCCAGGGGACCACGACTGTGGTAGCTGCCTTGATGCTTCATCCAACGCAGTGCGGTCCATATCGATGGCGAGGACATGCGTTAGCTGCGATGCACAAAGCGAGCAGGCACGCATGACGTACTGAAGAAGATCTCCATTGGAGCAGCCGGCATCAACAACTCGTCGACAACCAAAGCGCTGGAGCGTACGATGGACGAGCTCCGCCCGTTGAGAGTAAAGTGGGGGATAGAAGACAAGGGAACCCTCCTCCGGTTGGGACGCTCCTTGCGGCAGGGCAGATGCACTGACAGCCATGGAGAAGGGAGGAGCAGGAGTGGAGTAAACCCTATCGTCCAGACTTCCCATCGAGGTATGTGAAGGCGAAGGGAGGGGAAGGGGCAGCAAGAAAGGCTAAGAAGAAGGAAGGGGGTGGTGACCGCTGGTCGCTAGCAGCGCCGCCAACAACACTACGATGCCCTACTATCCACCACGAGAGAGCTGTGTCGAGTGCCCTTGGTCGTCTGGGCAAGGCACGAAGGCCGCCCTTCCTGAATAGGAAAAGAAATATGCAGCAGGATGTATTTTGTTTGTTTGTCTGTGATGAAAGGCGTAGCAGAGAGGGGGGGAGAGAAGAGAAGCGAACGAAACAAAGGGAATTCCAGGGGGGAAGCAAAACTGCGCGCTCCTCTTCACTGTGTGTCTCTCCCTTCTCTTTTCTCTGTTTGCCCCTTCCCTGGACTTCTCGGAAGGGCGACAGGCGCACCACAACAGATGCAGAGAAAGGCAAAAAAAGGGAAGAACGAGAGAAAGACGCAGCCCACGATGTTGTGCACCTCTGCATATCCCGATCGAGCACCACCCGGAAGTACTTTGATGATGCAAGAAACGGGGAAAGAAAACACGCTGTCTCATCGAAAAGCGCGCAGTGCATCATCGTGTTCACCCTTTTCGTTTGGAGGGAGGACTCCTCCACAAGTGATACGCCCCTTTTTCTCTTCTCTGCATACGCTACTCGCTCACTACCCTTTCGATTTGTGTTTTTTTGCTCCGTCGACTCCGGGGTAGACCCACACATACCCAACAGGACGCGTACGTCAAGAAGGAAACTCACTCGCACGAACACGGCAAGACGCAGGAAGAGGGAAGCATACCATTCACTCATATTCCGTTCCGCTTGCTTTTGCATTCGCTGGTAACCTATATAGGAGAGGGGAGCGTGTCAGCGTTTTTGCCCTCATAAACGTTTGAGCGCGATGGCCTCTCTATCCCGCCCTGAGTTTGCGTAAGGGTATGATCCATTTTTGGTCGTTTGGAGAACACGAGGTGGGATGCGCCTCATGTTTCACGAGCACCTTTCTAACGCGCACCATCCGCCATCTTTAAAGGTGGTGCAGAGGAGTCTGCGGCACCCCCTCTTCCTATCGTTCTTGAGTTTTTCTTTTTGTCATTTCCTCGTGGGTGCAGTCGCAGCGTTCCCGTGTTGCGACTAAAATGGAGGGTGGGCAAATGGCTGTTGCACGACGGCGTTGTGGTGGTGGTGGTGGTGGTGGTAACGGTACCCCGTCGGCCCACCACCTCCATACGGTGCGTAGGCCGCCCTCTCCATGGCCCCCGCCCCCATCCGTGGATAAGTGAAATAAGGGAGACAACCTGACGGGTTCTGCTCCTCATTTATGATGACGCCGCCACTGCTGTTGTGCATTCCATAGGCTGTTGCAGTCGGGCCACCTGGTTGTGGAAAAAAGGGCTGAGAAGGGTACTGCTGCTGCTGATAAGGATACTGCTGCTGCTGCTGATAAGGGTACTGCTGCTGCTGCTGATAAGGGTACTGCTGCTGCTGCTGCCGCGGTGGAAATAAGAGTATTCCTTCCTGCTTACGATTGCCGCTGGGGGTATCTGAGGAGATGCGGTCTGCGCCCGACGCACCAGCGTGATTCCAAGCATAGCTCTCTCCATTCATCATGCCAGGAGGCCGTAGCATGTTGTACGGTGCGCCACCGCTACCATCACTGTATCCATGTGGTGGCTGCTGCAGCTGCAGCTGCTGTGGGTGATGATACTGGTGGTGTCGGTGGTGCATCTCTGCCTCGTCTCCCATCCCGCACCTCTGCGCACTTCCGTGAAGCGATGCCGCGCGAGGATACGAGAGCCCGGTGGATGGCGGGGGTGGCAGTGGCATCTGGTTCGTACCAGCTTGCGAACTGCCGCCTACACCGCCCAAGCGGTCTCTCAACCCATCTATTTCACCTGGCGGCACCATCGACTCCCCCAGCGGGCCACCAGCGCGAGCAGCCTCGCTGGTGTCTTCCCTAGCAAGGGCGTCCTCCAGGTCGTGGGCCAGCTGCTCGGCTGTCAGAGGAGTCAAGTTACCACGCCGACTGCCCACGCTAGAAAGTACCGCGCCGTGTGTAGGTGGGGCCACCGGTGGCGTCGCCGCAACAGCCTGGTGTACAGTGCCAGGTGACGTGACCGGAGACGTAGAACTCGCCGGTGCCCACAGTTGCAGCGGCATCGCATCTGCAGCATCATTGCCTCGGCCATCCTTACCGACCACAGGGTGGAAAGTGAGCTGTGGATCGCACATCCGATGGATGTCCGGAGTACACAGAAGCGACCATGTAGAGCAGTGCGCACAGCGTTCCAACCCCGTAGCCTGCGCAGTGAGTTCCTCGTCTCTATTCCAAGGGCAGTTGATGGCACTGTTGCGCTGAACGGTGCTCAGAGTACGTGAAAACAGGAGTTGAAGCACCTGCACCTCACGCCTAGAGCACTGTGAGTGAGGAGCAGGGTAGCCTGTACATAACTGGAGCTCCCCACTCACGCCTGCTGGGCCGGCTGTGTCGAGCTCGTTGTCGGCGGAGCCGTGCACTGCATTGTCCTGTGGAGCAGTACCTATATGAAGGGCCCGCGTGTGGGACACGCCAGAGGCACGGTTAGCTCCACTATCTGCCCAGCTTTGGCTACTACTGCTCGCCGCACTGAAGGCAGACCACTGAGAGGTAGGCGAGGCTGCTCGAGCACCAACACCACCGACATGGCCAACGTACGCGCCAGAATGCATGCTGGCATTACCCCATGGGCGTACCTCCCGCGCAACGGCACCGCGACCCGCTCCGGCACCCGCTATGCCTCGCGTAGATGCATCAGAACTCAGCGCTTGCGAAGCGGTATCAAGTAGACGCAGTCCTTCCCGAAAGGCTCGTTGGATACGCTGGAGATGATTGCGACACACACCACGCACCATGTTACTGCTCCACCGCAGGGGATCCAACACGTTCATATCCCGCACCGGGAACAACGCTGTGTTACAGGAGGGACACATCAGATCGGCGTCCTCCACCGCGCAACCGGCCCGGTTGAGCTGCACTCGCGGCGCTGGTGGAGAAGCGGCGCAGCCCTCCCCACCAGCTTGCTGATGCTGCTTTGCTGCTCCGCCGCCATTGAGGCGAACCCGCCGCTCCGCCAGCCGGGAGTGGTTCATGGCATTCAGCAGGTGCTTCACCCCACTCACCGTCACTAAGGGGCGTTGCTGGCGACGCACCAGATGCCCCAAGGTAGCCTCTCCCTCTGGGGTTAGCCCCAGCGACGACAGATCAGCTGACGCACGGTGGGAGGCAGCAACGTCGTCAACCGGTTTGCTATGCGCCGCATCCACTTCAAGATAACTGAGGTCCAGTGGGGCGCTGCTGATCTTGTGCAACGGAAGAGGACCGAAGGCTGTGACGCAATACCGTTCGAAGTCGAAATGAGCGTAAAACTTGAGAAAGCGGGCCAGCAGCTCCAACGGAGACAGGGGCGCAGATCGACCTACATTCGCCCAGGCCGGTGTGTGCCCTCGAGTACGCGGAGATGCAGTAGCCCTCGTCTGCCACGTCTCTGTTGCCGCCCCTGTTACGCAACAAGATTCACTACCAGGGGTCCTATGGACTTCACTACCGTTGCTCACCGAACTCGCTGCTGCTGACCTTGGCATTTTCGTTGCTGATCCTTGCGATGTGGGGCGCGCCTCCCCTTTCGCATACTCTGCAGTGTGGCAGGCGGCCTTCAGATTATAGGATTGCCCCTCCTTTTGCGGGTCTGTCCTTTCTTCATGACCAAAGGAAGCGGTGGCAACAGTAGTAGCGGTGTCTGCTGTTCTGGTGGGTTGCCCAGCGTCACCGTCTCCCTTTGCCGCCGCCTCCACCTCCACCGCCGTGACATCTTCCTTTACAACCTCACCGACCGGAGCAACGTCCTCGAGAAACTCCACGGTATTTAGCATCGATATCAGCATCACGGTCGCTGCGTAGGAGCCGATGTACCCGGCCTGTCCGCCCAGGATGTGCGCTTCATAGCTGCACCACGCTTTCAAGAGTAGCAGCGTGCGCTTCAGCAGATGTTGGCCGCCTATCACGGCATCGATTTCGTGGAGGAAGCGAACGCAGTTAACTCCACCGAACTGACCAATGGTGATGTCATAGTTACAGCCCTCCATGGCCAACTTCAGCACACGCACCTCCGCCATCACGAGTGAGTCCACAAAAATCGGGGTTTGAGCGTTGCGTAGGTAGTCGCGAACGTGTCCTAAAACCTCACCTGAGGCGATACTCAGCACCGCTGGGGCCGCCAGTCGTGGAGAACCATCCGCCGTGGTCGCCAGCTGAAGCGTCCCTTCCATGTTACCCGCGTTACTGTCCGTTGTAAAAGGCAGCGACCCCGTCTTCAGCGCTGGGTTCGCGGTGCGGTTGCCTTTCTCGGGCAGCGATTCGAGCGGTGGTGCTGGTGATGGAGGCGGGGTCTGACTAGACGCGGGAGGCACCAAGCCGTTGACTTCGATGGTAACATCGTTGTCTCCATCCGGCAGCACTGTTCGCATGTTGACACTACCGAAAATATAAAAAGAGATGTCGCCGTAGTGGTGACCCGTTTGCCGCTCGGCGTAACGTAGTGCGGCGGTGATGTACGTGGCCAGGGTGTGTAGCTGAGTGCGGCGTCGCCGAAGGTTCTCCAAGGAGGGAACCAGGTACCCCAGTACCTCCCGCTCCACCAAACGGCATAAACGCGGACTTACCTCTGGGGTGAAGCTCAGAACTGAGCTCGTTGTCGCATCAACGGCGCCCTCGGTCGCAGAAAGATTGTCCTGTATGGACAACGTCTCCTCACTTGGTGGTCCACCACCCCCATCCACACTCGCCACCGTGGCCGGAGGCGCAGCGGCGGTGGCGTGTGCCCGCAGCATCCCATTGCGACCCCTAGCCCCGCCGCTTTCACCAAGGTTGTTGCTGTGGTTACTGCGATGAGGGTTGGGCTGGCGGCCTCCGCAGGGGTAGGGCGTGCTTCTGGAGAAATCCGTAGCGGTGACGGATGGATCGCCCTCAATCCCCGACACATCCGATGATGACACGGGACAACGAAAGATGGCGTTGCGCTGGGAAAGCGATGGCTGCCTAGACAGCGTCACACAGCCCAGTTCGTCTAAGCCATCCGGCACACTCGAATAGTTGGCATACTCAGTAGGCCACGTCCCGCCTCCTTGAAGAGGCGGCATGGTAAACCCCTCCTGTATTCGTGTTTTGCCTGCCTCTCCACCCTTCCGGTACAGCGCAGGACCGCTGGAGGGCTGCGAGGTGGGACGTGGTTGCGGATAGGAGTACGACTGTGGGACGAAGGACCCGTGTGGGCCCTGCGGTGAGGGTGGGCCTCCCCCGCGCGTGTACGCAGAGCCGTATCCGTTGAAGCTATTGATTGCCATCATCCCAGGGTGCGGCTGCAAAGGAAAAGGTGCGTGCTGCTGCTGTTGAGTGTACACCCCCCCACGGTAGCGGTGCGGGGCTGTGTGCGAAGGAGGCGTGTAGGACCCTACAGCCCCTACCCGATATTCCACTGAGGCGTCTCCAAGGTGGCAGCCATACCCTGTTGGTCCAGGGCCCACCCTGCGATCTGAGTAATACGGCGCACCCGAGACGGGCCCCATCGTCTTCGTCGAATGTATAGCTGGCGCATACGATGCAGGAACGGCCTGGCCGCCTACACCGGCGGCGGCAGCACCGACAGACGCTCCGTAGTCCATAGCACCTCCCTGCCCAACCCTACCACCGCGCAAAGGAACGCCAGATCTTACAGGGTCGAAACTGCCCTCTGGAGGCGGCAGCTCCTGCGCCATCCGGTATGCTCCGTCAGTTTCGTGATGCTGCGTCGATTTTGAAGCGAGGCCGCCTGCAGAAGCCGGGTGTTGCTGCTGCAGCAGCGGCTGGGACCCTCTCCAGCCACCCGGCGCAACCATTTCATAGGGATCATCGATAGCTGGTGTGGCAGCACCACCTGCGCAGTCATCCAACGAGGGCGTTGGTGATGCGATACGGTGCGACGGTCGAGCTGCCGGCAATGCATTCATCCCTGCAGCATTTTTGCTTACTCCTTCAATGTCAACGTCACCGCCGATGGTAGCCGTAGCCGCCTCCACCAGAGCCGTGATTTTCTTTTTTTTAGCTTTCTTCTTTTTGTTTCGCGGCACCACCGCCGCGGTGGTGCCGGAGGGTGTAGCGTCTAACGCCGCTGCAGCAGGAGCATCCGTGTTTTCCGAGGATTCCCGTTGGGGCGACACGGCGCCACCATCGTCAGCCAGCGGAGAGGGAAGTGCCGATCCCAAAGACAGCGATGCCGAAGTCTGCGGCGGCATCGCTCTTCCTCCGGCTGAGCGCATGGCCGCCCCTTCATGGAGCGATGAGATATGCACGTGGTCAAGCGCATCTGGTACTGTGTCACTGCACCTCAACTGAAGGGTATGCGAGCTGCAGTTCTCCTCTGCGTCGCCGCTGACCTCAGCAATGGGGCTTGTCTGCGCCTGTTCCGGGTTGGCCGACTGCTGCACCAGAGATGACGGCGGGGACGACAGTGCATGGGGACTGGCACGGCCGCGGCTACCTTGATTCACTCCCCTGCTGCCACTGTTCGGCGCAGAGGCTACGGCAGAGTACATCGTCACCGAACAATCGCTCTCTCCGGCAAACCGGGGAGCTGGAAAATCACTGCAGCCATTCGGGGGAGCAGAAGAGCAGCAGAGATGACGCTTTGCTGTCCCTGCTAACGGGTCGGTACACTCGGAGGAGGGCGCGTTACCGCCCGAGACGACGACGACACTACGGGCGTCACCGTCCGCCCCCACCGGTACGGCGGTGGGAGCCCTTAATAATGCTGCGTGTTGGGGGGGCGCGATGCCCCTCTCTCCCGTTCGTCGTGCCACAGACAGCACCGGCGGTGCCGCTCTGCTACGCACTGGTTTCACTTTTGCATGTTCGTGCAGCGGTGAAGCGAACGGAGGAGAAGCACGTGGGCCTTCCATCATTGCACAATAACGTTCACCTTCTAGCGATGCGCCTGTTGTAGAATCGGCGGCCTCCCGTTGCCGCTGGGCCTCGTCAACCTCAACACCGCTACTGCTACGGCCAAGATGCTGCAAGGGAGCCTTGGAAGAGGTGTTGAGGACCACATTTTCTTCCTCGCTGGCGTAGCAACGGCTCCCAAGTGGTGAGGTCTTGTGCGGCGGTGAGAGGCAGTCAAAGCCTGGTCGTAGCTCTGGCATGTCCTCTGCAGCGACGTGTGTCGTCGTTGAAGACGAAGCGACGTCCACACTGATGGGTTCGCCGCGTTCCATTGCGATTTCCCGTTACACCTACCACCAACAGCTCAGTCACGCTCGCCGATCCACAAGTGTGTGTTCCTCCGCTTCCGCCGACGACACAAAGGAAAGTAGGTGGAGGAGTGAACAGAAAGAAGTAAGCGTGCTACCCTCCCCTCTCACGAGTGAAAAGTTTACGAACAGAGAAGGGAGGCCGGCCGGGTCTTTTTCCTGCGCTCTCTTTCTCACCCTACCAGCACACAACTTCCGATGGCTCTTGATCGAAGTTTTCTTTCTGTTAAGGATAACTTCGGAGTGTACCGCGCGTGTAGCGCAAAGCAAGAAAGAGAAGGAGGGGGGAGGAGGAGGAGGAAAGGGGTAGGGGAAAGGGAAAAAAGGCTAAGCAACAGAAAACTCTCAACGCCCACACACGCGCACACAAGAAAGAAAGGATTGTCAACTCTCCCCTCTTCACGGCAGTACCCTAACCCGCCACCCACCTTTCTGCCTGTCTCTCTTTCCACGTGTTCTCATGCAATACGTTGACGTTCGGCACCGCTCAGGGTAATGGAAGAAGGAGGAGCTCTGTTTAAGGAAGTGGAAGACGGCAAGGCAATAGCGACACGACAGAAAGGAGGTTAGGAAGGGAGGAGAGGCGAAGCAACAGTTGAAGAATTGGAAGACGGAAGAACGACAAAAGGGGGGAGATGACAAACGACTCCCCGCTGTAGATGCTGGAGGACGAAGGGGAGAGCGAGGCGGGGAGGAGAGAGGCAAAAGAGGTGACGGAACAGATGAAAACCCCAAAAATCTCCCACGGCAGAGAGATATGTATAACTTTAATAATAGTAAGCGTGACAAGATAAGAATTCTTGCAATCTTCTTCTTCTTCTTCCAAGGCGAACAACAGCACGCACAGACGAGAAGAGAGGTAGAGCAGGTGGACGGCGTGGAGTGGCACCGGTGCTTTGTGCTTGTATGGTGCCTGTGAAAAGAGAAAGAGAGAGGGGGGGGGGTAAGAAAGAACAGCACAAGTGTGGAGAAGGGAGTAAAAAATGGAGACAACAAGACAGGCAAGGAGACGCAGAGAGAGACGAGGAAAAAGTTGAGTCCGCTCACGCAATTCAAAATAGAAGAAAGGGATAGCCAAGAAATGGTGCCCCCCCCCTTCCCCTCTCGCCAGAACAAGAGAGAGGGGCCTCAGCAAAGGCGAAGAAAAAAGGGAAGGAGGAGACGAATCCGAGTCGCGTACGGACGGTCGACCAAAGGGAAAGCAGAACCCTCCACTCACCGCAACAACGATAAAAAATTCCTTTCCCAGTGGAAAGGCAGAGAAAGAGGGAGGGAGAGAGGAGGAGGAGGGGGTATGGAGAAGATTTGCGCTGTTCGTGGTTTCTTCCCTTTTGTGTGTGAGGGAGGAAGAGGGGCCGCCTACTTTGATCGAGAAGAGTGAATGATCTCTGCCCTCCCACCGTCCCTTTGACTTTTCACGCAAGGGTCGGAAGGAATGTATGTATGTATATATATATATATATATATATATATCAAAGGAGGGAGGGAGGAGAAGGAGCGGCGGACAAGGAGAAGAGTCGAGTCGCTGATGCGATCCGAAATCGCCTAGAGAAACAGACGCACACCAAAAACAGCGCACTTCTCGTTCCAAGCATCATAAAGAGAAATGAAATTGATGGCACAGCAAACCAACAAATAATGAGAAAGAGTGACAAGAGCAGATAGTTGAGAGAGGGGGAGAGAGAGAGAGTGGTGAAAGTGAGCAAAAGATGTTCTGTGCGCAAGGACCGTCATAGTGCGGAGAGGAGCTGGCCGGGTACCACGCAAGAAGAAACACACAGCGATACAGTGACAGCAAGAATGCTGGTTGTCGAGGTTTACATCGTTCCTCTTCACCCTTCGTACCTTTTGCTTCGTGTGCCTTGGGCCCTCCTCTGTGTATTCCCCCTTGTGACGCGGCGCTATATATATATATATATGCGCAACTACACGTTCAGAGGTGCTCTGCTAGTGAGAGACGCTGCGAATCTTCTGCGGGCCAATATATATATATATATATATATATATATATGCTTTGTTGTTGTAATCCAGCTGGTTCGGTAATACTTTGTTGTCGGGGGTCACGTTTCTCTTTTGCCGATCCCCTCGTATTCCTTCCTCTTAGCAAGTCGTGTTCGCTTCCATTTTCCCCGCCCTTGAGGAAGACCATCCGCGTGAGCCGCGCTCCCTTCTCACGCGGGAAGAGAGAAGAAGAAAAGGAAGGGCGATCCACTCAAAGGCACGTAGAAGGCAGCCTTTGTTATCCCTCGGGCAGTGCTCTCACCTCCTTGGGAAGAAAAAAAGAGAGGAACGGAGGGATCTGAGAGACAGAAAAAAAACAAAACGGAAGCAAAAGAGAAGGAGGGTGAAGACGTAGGCAGAAAACGAAGCTCCCCTGAATTCGAGCTCAAGTCGTTGAGACGGGCTCAGAGGCGAGGACTACGGCGCATGCACATCGGCACAGTCCCTTACAAACACTCCCTTATGTAAGAAGGGGGAAAGGAAGGGGGAGAAAGCAGATCTGTGGGATGCACAGTGGAGGAGATTTGAGAAAAAAAAAAGAGAGCGGGTGTGCAAAAGGAGCAGAACAAGAGAGCAAGAGGCGAGGGAGAGAGAAGAAGTTGAAAGCACAAAAATGGATAACTAATTCTCTCTATACATATAAATGTGTGCGTGTGTGTCTCCGTGGAACGGTGGGGTAGCGGCTCCAGTCGGAGGCGGGAGGGATAACAAAGCGAAGAGATAGAGCAACACGCACACGTGAGAGATGAGTGAGAAGGGACAGGGTAGGGAGGCGAAATAGCAGAAAAGAAAAAGAACATGTTTGTGGCAGCGTGGAAACAACGGATGATGTTTGTTTAAGGAGTGGAAAAGGAATGAGAAGGGGGAGGCGAAGTGCATGGGGAAGGCGCACACACGCACAAGGGACAAGAAAGCAGGAGCACGCAGTAGTAAAATTAAGTTCGGAGAGAACCGAAACGATTTCTTTTGGGGGAAAGAGACGAGAAGTGAAGAGACGATGGAGGCGGTAGAGAGAGAGAGAGGGGGGGGCAAAAGAGCGAAGAAAAGGTGGAGGGGGGGGGCAAGCGAGGGGGGGAGGGGGGGGGGGGGGGCAAGGAAGCAGAGGAAAAAGGGAAACAACATCGAGTGAGGGACGTCAGCAAAGAAAAGAGAAACAAAAGAAAGGCACGACACCCACAGAGACAATGGCTTTGAACATCTTTTCCAGCTCTCCGTCGCCCCCGCTTCACGTACAGCGCAGGGACGCCTTGCTGAGGCAAAGGGAAAAAAAAGAAGGACATCGGTGGTGTGAAGACACGGGGGGGGGGGGGGGGGGGAAGAGCTCGAGCGACGGTACAAGAGGGGGAGGGAGGCCAACAGGGGGACGTCAACAATTCTTTTGCCGTCGCACCTCCCTTGAGGCTAGCTCCTCTGTCTTCCGCTTCTCAGAGCATCTCGTGTCGGATCCCAAGATCATTTTCAGGGGAAAAACATGCACAACCACTCTTCAGCCACCACCATCACCACGCTCTCTTCCTCTTCTCCCTTCTTACCCTGAGAAACAGAGAAAGGGGACAAAACAAAACCAGGAAGTGAGTACACGGCCAGTGAAGTCAAAGACGTCACCCGTCTTAGTACGAAGTGCATGCGTGAGGAGAACGAGGAGGAGCGGGGGGGGTGCAGAGATGTAAGATGTGGATCTTGAAGAACGTCACTTCCTTCTTCCTTTGTGTATTACCTGCTCGACTATTTTCACCTCTTCCCTTCGCCGCCTCGCCACTCTCTGTTTTTGCCTGACCTTCATAGCCAACGGTTTTTCCCCTGCTAGTTGTTTTCCTTTTTATTCGCGCGGTGTGCAAGGCAAGGATACGGTGGAACCTGTGTGTGTGTGTCTGTGTGAGAGAGAGGAGGAGAGGGAGAGACACACAGAACAAAAAATGAATACGTACAAAAGCAACCGAGAATGACTCGTTCGTAAAGTCACTCCAGTTGATGAATTTCTCTTCTTTTGAGGGGCTCGTGTGTACCCGTGGGCTTCCTCGCGTCCGGCGAGCATCGGAAAGCATCGTGCTGCTGCTGTTTTATGTTTATATATATTTGCGGGGGAGAGAAGAGCAGCCGGTGCGCGCAACAATATATATATATATACAAGTAATCGTGCGTGTGTATATGCTTCTTGGAAGAGAGCGTCAGAGAGGAAGCGAGGTGGAGAGCAGACCGCAAAAATAAGGTAAGCTTTGCGAGACAGGGCCGCTCGTGCGTCGCTCGGCAGAGAGCAGAGATGTATAAGGGAACGGAGAGCAAATCTTTGGCAGTCCACAGACCCTAGAGGGCATATACATATGCAGGGGGGGGGGAAGAGGTCGACGGAAAGACTCCACAGAGAACGGGAGTTGTCGCGCTTCGTCGAGTGCTTCGTGTGTGTTTGGATATAAACCCTCTCTCTCCTCTCTCTCTCTGTTCCCGTTAACCCCTGTATTTGTCTTTATAGGCAAAAAAAAGAGTAGCAGGAGCAGAGGGCAGAGGGCGAACGTGAAGAAGACAACGATGCGAAAGTGACGGTGACGGTGACGAGAGGGAAGGGAGGGGGGCCAGCAAGCCAGCAGACGTACACACAAACGACGTTCTAAGGAGGAAAAAGGAGGAAGAAAGCAGCAAGGGAGAAGGAAGGAAGGCCTTCAATTAGGTATTCATATATATATATATATATATATACATCTCTCTCAGCCGACAGAGCAACGAAGATGAACGGGTCGAAGGAAAGAGACAGAGGAGGGGGGGGGAAGGAGAACGAGGGAGGGAGGGAGGGAGAAACACAAGCAAGGAAGCGTGAAAAATCCGTTCTCCTCCCTCCTCACAAAAAGAAATTTCTTCCTTTCGTGCCCGAACGTGTCGCCGTAGCCTTCTTCCTTCGAGATGTCTTTTTGTTGGTTACTGGGATATTTCTGAGACAGCAACCCCGACGCACCCTCTATCCCACGCTCATCTTCTTACACAGAAGCATCCTCCCTCCAGCGCTCTCTGACTCTCTCTACATCAGATGTTTCATCTTCTCCAGCACCTGTGGGTACCGCTGCGTGATCAGCCGCATGTCCTCCATCATCACATAGCCTTGTTTCCGAATATCAAGGAACCCCATCAGCCGTCGTGCCTCCTCGTCGATCACGCGGAGCACCTCTCTATCATTCACATCGTAATCCCCAACATAGCGCGTGGCAGCGGTGATGACCGTCTTGATGTCGGCAAGGGAAATGACCCCATCCCCGTCCGCGTCGTACACACTGAAGACGACGTAGAACAAATCCTCCGTGCTGTACACCACCGCTACGTGGTAGATCAAAAACTTTTTGAAGGTGATGACCCCACCGTGATCGACATCGTAGCCTCGAAATAGATGCTGGTAAAAATCGATGACGTCGTCGTCGAGGGCGGTCCCTTCGGTGGGCTCCTGCGCGGCCCTCGTCGTGGGACTGGCGTGGTGCCACCGAGAGGCAACCTTCTCGAAGAAGCCGCCCTGCTCACGCTTGCGCTCTGCCGCACGGATCTTGCGATCCTTGAACACACCGACGTCTTGCATGTATCGATGGAAGAGAAGGGGTGTCATAGCTCCAGATGGTGCCGCTTTCATGAAGCGCGTGTGCAGAAAGGCAATGGCATCCTCTGAAAGGCGGTCCTTCACCACCTCACGGTACTCGTTCATCTCCTCACGAGTAATGGAGCCACCCATGTTTGCGACTTGTTGCTAGGCCTACTTCACCAATCTTTTTTCTTTTCTCTATCTTTTGCGTGTGCCCCTGCTACTACCGGCGTCGTCGGTGCTGTCCTCACCCCCACCTCCAAAAAGGCCTCGTCTACGGTCTGGTGAACGACCTCTTCTCTCCAACAACACCCAACGCAAACACGCGCTGTTTCTTTTCTCCGGCCCTTTCGTGACTGTGTGTGCCTTCACTCTAATGAATGTGCGCTTCTCTGTTGCTCTTCTGCACCGCCTGCTATAGAAAACCCACGAAGGATAGGTCACTGCCCCCTCAGCCTCCTTCGCCATACCGCAAGCAGCATCGTCCCACCCCCAGGAAGGAAAGAAGGGAGAGAGAGAGAGAAGGATGTGTGGATGAATAAGAATGACAAGGAGGAAGGGAAGGAAAGAGAAAGTGTTGAGATACCAAAGTGAAGGAGAAGGTATACGTTGTGTAGGCATTTTGAAAAAAAAGAGAGGGGGAGGGGGCTGCGCGGCTACCAGCGTGAAGAAAGGGAGAAGATCATCGAGGAAAACGGGCTCTTCATCGTCGTGTGGCGCGGGGGGGGGGGGGGGAAAACCCCGAGCAACGCAACGAAAACTAAAAGAGAGACCCCGGGAGACGGCGAGAGACGTTGCGCATGTACGCCCAGATGGGGAGGGGGGGGGAGGCACACTCGCCCATTTCGCCTGCCATTCGCAACACCTTTTTGGATTCTGTGCATAAGACGAGAGAGAGAGAGAAGGAGGCACATCGAGAGGAGAAGAGGAAAAAGAGCTGAAAGACCTCCACACACAACCCGCAAAAAAAAAAAGAGGAAGCGGAAAGCGCAAAACGGTGAAGACGGGGGGAGGGAGGGGGGGTTACTCTGGGACATCGAAATGGAAGTTACATAGAGAACCTCCGTGGAGGATGAGGCGTACCCACTGGGAGCACAATCCGCATGGGAGAGTCGGAGAAGGCGGGGAGGAGAGGCGGAAGACACATCACATAAGATGCTCGCGAAGTTGTCACACACATCGAGCATCTTTCTTCCTCACGCACTCCCCAACCCTCCATGCGAACAGCGGCAGGAAGAGAAGAAGAGAGGGGGGTAGTGTGCGAAGGATTGGAAGAGGAAAGAGAGGGGACCGTGAAGAGAGATACAGAAAAGAGGGGAGGGAGGAAGGGAGGGGGGGGGGCTCACGCGTCCACATCCGAGTACTCTAAGGTAGTCCACTCATTCGATGCCCCTCCACTGGGCCGCGCGGTCGCCACGCACCGCGCACGCATTGCAGTTGTCGTACCCGGCTCTAACGGGTCCAGCAGGGTCGATGCTCGCCGTGACGCCAAGGGGGAGTCGATACTCCACCGCATCAAGTCCGCCATCGATCCTGCGTTGACGCAGCCCAGGGGGGAGGCGTTGGTCCGCCGTGGTGAGCGTTGGAGGCAATACGGTGTGCCACCGTCGCTGGTGTTGCCTCCAAATGAGCGCGGTCGCCTCTCCTCCTCCGCCTTGCCCAAGAAGGCATTCAGTCGTGCCTTCAACGCTCTCACCTCTGCGGTGGCACCACGACGCACTCGCAGGATGGCGTCCGACTTTTCAATTTCGAATATCTTGTGGAGAGCTGCGGCTCGGCGACGGCGCAACTCAACCTCCTCCTCGTGCTGCTGCGTCCGCCAGTACTCACGCAACCGCGTCTCCTCATTGAGGAGCGCTGCCAGCCGCCACCGTGTGCTCGGCCCTGACGGTGTTGCTGCAGAATCCACGTCCGCGGTAAAAGAGTCGGCTGACGGCGACGGTGGGGCGTGAAATTTCTGTCGTTGCGATAGGGCAGGCGGACCATCGGGATACCTGGTAGAGGCTACGCGACCGTCCCAAGAGTTGTCCGCTGCCTGCGCGACAATGTCAACGTCAACTGCCCCTCGTGACGCTGTTTCCAATACGCCCCGCTCAGCGGTTGGCCCGCCCGCCATCAAAGCCTTCGCAGTGATCGACGCTGAGGAAGAGCCCAACGTGGCCGAAGGGAGGGAAGCCTCCTCAAAGGCAAAGTGTGCATCACGCTTGTCATTGCAACTAGGTGTCGGCAAAGCACCGTCGACAGGGAAGCGACGAGAAGGAAGCCACGCCGCGTACGTAGTCGCGCCACCGTGGCTTAGCGTGGCATCGCTGTCACCTCCATCATTACCACCTGTCATGAGCATGCGGTGCCGAGGGGGAATAGGTGCCTCCGACGGGGAGCCACGCTCGAAATCCTCGGATGCTGTGGAGCTGGGGCCAGTGACACTCCCCTGCGAGCTCTCTGACAATCGACAGCGTTGCGCCCTCTCTTGTGCGGCCGCCAAAGAGAGACGGCGGTGCGAAGCCCGCAGCGCGTGATACTGATCGGTTGCCGCCAGCCCCAGGATTTGGCGCCGGTTACGCCCTTCGAGCGCTGCCACATACAGACGATCAAGGCGCTCGTCAAAGTAAAACAGCAAACAATTTCGCGACGCTCCACAGATCTCGCCCAGGCAGTTGCGCTGCACCGCCTCTTCCGTTGCAAGTGCAGCGAGTAGCGGCCGTACAATGACGGCTCGTGTTGTTGATGCATATTGGCGCTGCAGCCGCCGCCACGCCGACATCTCCTCTCGCTCAATGATCTGATTTCTCTCACTCGCCTCGTCCTGCAGCACGTAATACATCTGCGCGTCCAGCGATGGCAATTCTTCGGCGGTTAAATTATCATCTTCATCATCCTTCTCAGCAGCAGCAGCAGCAGAAGCTCCGGCTGCCGTCGTGGTGGTGGACGAGTTCTCAGCGCACACACGCTGCCTGGCCGTCCGGACGTATTTGCAGAACCGCCGCGCCTCCTCCGCCAGCCGCATCGCACGTTGGCGTGCCTGGATGGTCGCCATGCGTTCTCGTCGTTGCTTGTCCAGCAACTCTCGGTCACTCTCGGCGAGAAACGAGAGGGGGCCGGTGCGGTTGAGCGAGTTGGCGGCCGTCGTCACACCGCAGCTGCTGACAGCAACGCCTCTGGCACGCGTGACTTTCCGACTCGGCGAGGAGCCCCATAAGCAGCTTGTATTCGCAGGCTTGGCAGTACTCGAGGTGGGACAGGGACTTGTGCTAGCCCCACCTTGCCCGGTGCCTTGCGGTGCTGCACACTGCGAGCAAGGAGAGACCGAGGCAGTGGATAACGGAGCCGCCCCTGGTGTGTGCGCCCGCGCGTTCGGGTTGTTCCCCGGGGTACCTCGGCTGTTGGGTGTTGCCGCACCTGATGCCGAGAAGGTGTTCGCTCTCACATCACCACGGCATCTTCTCCTCCTGCTCGCCGAAGAGGCTCCTCTAGAAGAGGGCCGGGAGCAGCCGAGCTCCTCGTCCGGCAGCACAACAGTTTCATCATCACCACTGCTATTACAGTGCAGCTTCACTGACGCGCAGCGTGGGAGGCGGTTGGAAAGGAGAGTGGCTGCTGCAGATTCACAAGAGGACCCCGTAGCCCCGTCGTTGCAATGGGGGCGCACCCCCCCCGGTGACCGCATCATGGCCGCCTCAGCCACAGTGGACCCTCTCAGGGCGTCGTTCTCTCTCGACTCCTCCTCCCCATCGCTGGCAGGAGAAGACCGAGGTGTGTGCCACAGCGTCGAAGACACGCTTCCCGCTCTCCCTCCGTGATGGTCATTGAGATCCTCCCTCTCCTCCTCCTCGACCTCTCCATCCTCTACGAGTTTCGAGGGCGAGGAAAGAGTTGCTGTAGCTGTTATCGTAGAGCTTCCGCCACGGGTGCGGGTCGCCAGGGGCCGCGTTGTTAAGCTCACGGGGGTACGAGGCCAACGCGTCGGGGGTGTCGAGGCGAGGCCACTCCGAGTCGAAGTTGTTGACCGCATAGGTGTAGACGAGCTTCCAGCTTCCGGCCGTGCCACGCCGTCACCCGTGTTGCGCGTTTCCTCCGCCGAGAATATGCGAGGGAGGTCCCGCCGAGAGCGTGTGGAAGGGGTTTCCTCAACGCCGTCAACACTGCCGGTACGTTGCGCAGAGCGGTGGCCAACTGCAGCGGCGGCCGCGCTTGCCCGCATCGCTGACCGTGCCATGTACGTCGCTTGTTGCCGGCGCCATTGCTGCTGCAGTAGCTCTTCTTGCCTCTCCTGCTCCTTGCGCAAAGCTTCCCTCTCGCGGTTACGCTGCTCCCTGCGCTCTCGCTCGCGACGCTTGCACAGCTCCTGTTGGCGCTCCCTCTCCTTCTTGCGAAAGAGCTCCTGTTGTGCCTTTGAGTACTGGGAGGCGGTGGTGGAGGCATCTTTTGGTGCCCCAGCGGCGGTGTGGTTGCGCGCCTTTGCCCTCGCAAGATGGCGCTGATAAAGCTCCGTGTAGATATCTGCCATCGAGGTCGTGTCCGTGGAGTACGGATTGGCGCGACTTCCTCCATTGCCGCCGCTGGTAGAGGGGATGGTGTGGCGGCAGCAGCTAGACAGCGCTGTTCGCAAGGCGAGGTCGTACTTCGACTTCGCCTCCACTTGAGAGAGGACTTCATAGGCGCGGCTCACCGCCCGAAATCGACCGGCCGCGGTGGGATCGCCGATGTTTTTGTCAGGGTGATACTTGAGAGCCAGCGACTTGTAAGCTATGCGCACTTCTTCCGCGGAGCTGAAGTTGGCAATGCCCAACACTTCATAAAAGCGGTGCTCCTCCCCCATTGGTGGTGCAGAGTGGAGGGAGAGGAGAAAGGGGAGTAGAGCAGCCTCGCCCCACGCACCCACGACTAGCAACGCCTCTGCCCGTCACACCGGTGATGAGACTCTACCTGGCGGCTTCTCTCTCCCTCTGCTTCTTTTATCTTTCCCTCCTCCCCACCTTCACCAGCCGCAGGCACCTCCTGGACGACTTCAGAAACAGGAGGTGCTACAGTCGACCGATAGTGCAGAAGGAGGTACCTCTGTAACACAAAAAAAGGTCGGAACGCCCCTCGCCTACATGCCGCAGCCTTGAAAAAAAAAAAATGAGGCGTGAAGGAAGAAGCGAGAGGGACGAGGCGAAGCGGGGGATCACCACAGCAGCAGTAGTTGCAGCAACGCCGCAGCCACCGTCATCCAAGGAAAGCACACTCCGTATCAATAGGTGGTGCGGCGCCTTAAGAGAAAAGAGGGAGGCACAAAAAAACCCGCAGAAGTTCGCAAAAAGAAGGCGATGAGCTAGTGAAGAGTAGCGGTCGAACGCGAACACACCCCCCCAAAAAAAAAAAAGAGGATAGAGGATGGTCAGAACAACAAAAGAAAATCTTCGAGAGGGACGTTCTTACGTAGTTGTTACTTCTTTCTGTTTCTTTTTTTTTGCGACCAGCGGAAGGGGCGCCAAAGAAGGCGGAGGCACGCAGATGGCACGAAAGAGAAAGGAGGGGGAGACGGTATCGCAGCAAAAGCGGAGGTCTCCTGCCGTTTCTCCTCCCCCCGCCCTTGTCGCCCCCGCTTCCTTCACCCACACACAGCGGCAGAGAGAGAGAGAGAGAGAGACGGATGTGTGTGTAGGCCGGTTTAATTCGCTCTAATAATATAGAAAAGTGAAAAGAAGAAGAAGAGAGAGAGAGAGGGGGGGAACAAACGAGGACGGATACCGAAGATGGGAATCCCGCGTGAAATCAGAAGGAGACAGGAGAAAAAACTTAAGTTCTCGTCGTAGCAGAATGATCTCGAAATAGAATTATCACCACCACCCACCCACCCACCCACCTTTCCGTTCTTTCGTTGTGTTATTGGTACTCGGTGGGGTGAGTGAGTGCTGAGGGCTTTGGAATGATGAGGAAAGGAAACGCTCTACTCAACACACACATATATATATATTTATATACTTGCGAGAGTGGTATGGAGAGAGATCGTGGAGTAGAGCGAGAAAGAGAGGCAACCCCCGATCAACAAACAGAAACAAAAAACAGATGTGAACGAAGAGCAAAAAGGGGGGGTGGAAGGAGAGCGTGAGGACGTCGACATTTTTTTAAAGGAAAAGAGACCACGACATTGGCAGCAAGGCTTGGAGATCCCTCTGAGGGAGACATGAAAGCGAGAGGGGAGGAAGAGGGAGAGCAGCACGCACAGTGCCTCCCATCCCTCTCCTCTCTTTTTATTTCGCTTGCTCTGCGCGCGTGCAGGGGCTGGTGCACTTTCTGGGTAAGGTAAGCACCAGTTGCGACTGCGTGCATCTGCGAGTGCTGTTTTCGTTTTGTTTTCTGGGAAGGGGAGAAAGAAGGAGGGAATACTCCCTCTCTCTCTCTCTCCCCTCGCAGTCAAGAAAAGGCGAACAGTTTAAAGGGGAAAGTTAGAGAGAGAGGGAGGGTGAGTGGGAGGGTTGCGAGAGGAGTTTGGCTATACATCACCCACCCATAGCCCCCTGCCCCTCTCTCTCTCTTTGTGGGGTGCCTTTTGCGCTTTCCTTTCCCTTTTCCGTCGTCGAGAAAGGTGCAGTACCTGCAGCCCCGCTTCACACAGATCGATCTCGAGAGAGAGAGAGAGAGAGAGAGAGAGGGGGAGAAGGAAACAGACGAGGGGGGGACGTGCAGGTCTGTGTGGGGGGGGATAGGGTGTAGCGTGAGAGATTTGTGCGTGCGTAACAAAAAGAGCGAAGGAGAGGGGGGAAGGGAGATGAAAGGAAAATCTGAAAGGAGGAGGCGGAGTGCAGCAAAAGGCAACCCCAAATGAAGAAAAAAAGAAAAGGAAAGTGAGAGAGAAAAGTTGAGAAGTCGTGGAGGAGGTGGAGGGGGGGGGAGGGTTCTCCTGCAACGCCCAAGAGTCTTCTCTCTCTCCCACTCTCGGCATCTGCGTGCGCGTACACACTGACCGGGGTACACAAAATGTTGTGACCAAGGGGAGAAAAGTTTTTTTTCAAAAAAGGAGAGGAGGGGTGAAGCGAGAAAGGGTGAGAAAGAGAGAGACCCAGTTGGAAAGGCAGAGGCCACCAGCACATCCGCTACAACGCCACATGGAGTAACAGAGAAAAAGGAAGAGGGGAAAAGACTAACGAAGCGACAAACGAAGGAAGAAAGGGGGACGCATGAGAAACTGTGCGAGCCACACAGGCCAACACAGACACATACGTGTGTGTGTTGTGTGTGTGTGTGTGTGTGTGTGTAAAAGGGGCCATGCATGTACGTCCCAGATTGAAAGATGCGGAGCGAAGGCAAGAGGGAGAGGACGAAGGAAGTTGAGCACACACACACACTCACATAGAAATACTGTGTTGCAAAGAGAGGGAGGAGGAGGAGGAGGAGAAGCCCCCCTCCCTCCCCTCCCTTCCTCCCCTCCCCCTCCTTTGAGCTCCCCCACTGGAACGGAAACGGGGAGATAAAAAAGAAAAGTGACGGACGAAACAACTCGACGGAGGCATCGGTGGCGCACCTACGCGCCTACGGTAGAGAACTCAAAACAAAACACACGATCCCACGTACTCTGATGCAAACATGAAAAAAAAAAGAAGAGAGAGACACAAGACACAACAGGGCTAAACAATGAGGAAATGAAAACTTCGCGACTTCCCCTCTTTTGGGGGAGGGTAAAAGGAAGGGAGGGATATGATGAAAGGCGGGAGGAGAGAGAGAGAGAGAGGGAGACAGAAACTCAATACTAAAGGAAGAGAAAGGGAGAGAGACGGAAACACACACACACACATGTACGCGCAGATCGGCCCACCATGCAGAAAAAAAAGAAGCAGAGGGGGGCGAAATAGGAAAAGAGAAAGGAAATGTGGTAACGGACAGCAGATGCCGAGGAAATATAAAAAGAAAGGGCAGAGGAGATGTGGGGATTCAGAAAGCGAAGATCGTTCAACGTATAACAAAACAACTTAGTTCTGCCAGAAAGGGAAGGAAAGCGCAAATGCACCAAATTACCAAAACAAAAAGGTGTGAGAGAGAGAGAGAGAGGTTGCCAGTTCCAATTATATTATGTTCCTTTCAGAGGAAGGAGGAGAATACATCCTGACACTCGCGATATTTTATTTTTCTTTCTTCTCCTTCTCTCGCCTCTCGGTTTTTGGAACCAGGTAAGGAACACAAAGGGGGGGGGGTAGAGGAAGCACAACAGAGAATAGAGTGAGGAAGAAAAAGTGCGAGCCGCAGAAGGTACACGTCGTGACAATCACCACTTCCCACGCACACTTCTCAAACCTCATACACCTCACGAGGGAGGGAAGGAAGAAAAGTTGGGAAGTCAAGTTGATGTGGATGGTATATGTGAATACAGGAAGAAGAGGGGAAAGAAAACAAAAAGAACATAAAGGCGTGAGCGTCCTCCTCCTCCTCGTTGGTGCGCCATACTCCTTCTCCCTTCTCTCTGCCCTTTTCGTGTGGCCCGCTTCCATTTCGCTCTTCTTTATTTCATTATCATTATGCTTTAACTTGTGCGTTCGTTTATATATATATGTGGCGGGGGGAAGGAGGTATGTGCCGGAGAGGAAGAGCACCCATTCAGCTGCGCAGAGGCAGCACCCCACCAGGCACGCGGCTCTATATGAAGCCGCTACTCCCCCTTCTCGCTCTCACTCCAACGAAAACAAACTGCAGTCAGACGGTTTCGCCCCCCCCCCTCCCCCCCCCCTTTCTCCCTCACAAAGCATTAGAGACGACAGGCCCACTCAGATGTCATTTCTCTCATCCTTTCTTTCTTTCTTTGTGTGCATCTGTGCATTGTCCAACACCAGAGGACAAAGGAGAAGGAGCGAGAGCGAGAGCGAGAGCAAAAGAGGGAATGCGGAAACATGAGTCGCCTTCTTGCGTGATTGTGTCGTGAGGAGGGGGGAGGGGAGGGGAGGCGATTCAAGTCCAGTTCCATCATAGCATTAAAAAAGAGGCAAGAGAAGCGTAACCCCCAAGAAGAAAAGAAATGAAATGAAGATGAGGAAGTAAGCAAGGCCGTGCGCGGAGCAGGTTTTATTTCGGACTACGGGGAGTTATCACAGGAAAGAACAAGAAAAGAAAGAGAGAGGCACCCACGAGGGAGCCTACAATTGGATTGGTGTGTCTGTGTGCGTCATGTAGCGGATCGATAATTGCAGCAAATACTTTTCATGGGTATTTCGCGAAAGGGGACGTGCTGTTTCTTTTCCTTAATTTTTTAATTTTCCTCTCTCCCTCTCCCCCCTCCTGACTCCCTTTCGTTCATCCTCCGCTTCTGGTTGACTAAAGCATAGGTGCCATCCTATACAAGCACACACAAACACACACTCACACACACAAAGCGCATATAGAAAGAGAGAGATAGATGTGTGTGTGTGTATCGATCAGCGTGTTGGCGAACGCAACTTCCACGTGGACCCATTCACGCACGTACCCCACCCTCCTCTCCCTCCTTCTCCAATCAGATGACTTTGCCTGCTAAAAAAAAAATTTTTCACGTCCACGCTCGTAGGAAATTCTTGTTTGAATGCAACTTCAAGCCACTCACGGTGAGACGGGGAGGGGGAGAGACACGAAACACTATCCTTATGACTTTCTATATCACATATGCGCCCTCGACATTCTCCTTTTTCGTATTATGGATCATACATATGTATATATATATATAATTTTTGGGAGGGTCTGTTACGAAGGAGAAAAGAAGATGCAGGCTTCTGCACCTAAAGAAGAACGTTACGGAAATGAAAGAGAGAAACCCCAGGAGGGGGGAGGAAGAGCACGGCAACGATGGCTCTTCTCTTCGCATTCTTTCCACTCCCTCTCCACATACACAAACACAAACACTTACGCGCACGCGTACACGTTATCGCCGAAAACCAAAACGAAGAGGATCAAACAACGAACGACCAATCGAAAAGGGAAAATGAGAGACGCACATCGAATACGTGTAAGCACATCAATTCTTTTCCTACTCAACAAAAAACACGTAAAGGAAAAAGAAATAGAGAGGAGATGGAGAAAGACATGCGAATGCATCGCTTTATACCCACACGCACGTACGACAAGGAAAAGTAAAAAAAGGGGAGTGTGCAGGAGAGGAAGAAAAGATAAACATTTTTTGTAAAAGGGGAGAGGCTCTTTTCAAGGGGGGAAGACGAGCGCGAAACAAACAAAAGAAGAAATCAGGAGCAAACCCATCGGAACAATAACCAGCAAAAGAACCACAGTAGAAAATAAAAGGAAGGAGAGATACGATCGCGCAGAAAAAAAAGTGCACGCCGCGATCGAGCGAATATCCTCCTGACACCTCTCTCACTACAAATAGTGACAGCCCAGCCATCTCTTTTCCTTTTAAACCTTCTCCTCATGTTTGCCCCTCTTCCTTTTTCACATCAATTTAATGTATATATATATATATATATGCCTACGTACCGGAAGAAGAAGAGGAAGGGAAGGGAAGGGAGGAGGGGACCAACAACGCGCAAGGCCAACCAAGAAGAAGAAAAAAGAAGGAGGTTGCAGAACACGTTGTAGCGCTGTAATCCCCTCCCCCCCCCCTTTCCCTTCTACTCCCCCACGCACATAAAAGCACTTCCAAGGCGAAACTTCTGCGGCTTCTCTTATTTTTTGCCCCTCCTCCTCCTCCTCCTCCATCCCCTCCCGCCTCGGCTTGGCCGCATTCCCGTCCGCCCTCCCCACACGTCTCTGTCCTGTCACGCAACATGAAGTACTCCTCCATCACCCCACATCCATATACGTCTTTCGCTTCCTCTTCGATGTAAGTGGGCGCCTCAAGGGGGGAGGGTATGGTTGCGCTCGTGTGTCCGCGTAGCAGAGAGATGGAAAGCACCTCACCGATACCGCTGCGTTGATCTGCTGATCCGAGGGACGAAAGAAATGGAAGAGAGGGGGAGTCGCACTCACCGGCACACACCTCGTAGCCTTCTCACAAAGGAAAGGGGAAGCAAAGGGCCCCCAGCGGTAGGGGATCCCACGGAGAAATCGGAGCGGTCATCTGCACCCCTGCTCAACATATATGTATACATATATACATATACACGAAGGCTGATGACTGGGAGACACACGCACACACACACACACACACACACACACATGCTTCCTTCCGTACACCTGAAATAGAAACACCTACGCACGGCGATTCACTCCACACGAGACAGGAAAGCAAAGCGAAACGGGTCGACAGCAGGCATGCGCACAGGGGAGAAATCAAATGAGAAAGCACAGGGGAAGCGGCGGGGGGGGGGGCGGGGGAGAAAAGGGACGAACAAAAGAAAATGAACATACACCCACGCACACGCACGCACGCACACACACAGAGAGAGAGAGAGAGAGCAAATGGGAAGAAGAAGCGAATTGACAATAGAAAAAAATAGGGGAGGAGGAAACATCGCAAAGTAGACAAAGAGAGTCGAGTGAGATCCAATTCACACGGATATTTTAAAAAACACCTTTGCGCATCTGAAAAAAAAAGTTTTTTAAGGCAAAAAAGAAATGGGAGGGGGAGGGGGAGGGGGAGGGGAAGGAGCAGTACGGGAGGGAGAGAAAGAGAGACGTGTTTTCCTCGTCGGTCACGCATCACATCCCCTACACGGAGAAGAGGAAGAGGAAAGAAGGGGGAGAAGCGAAATGAGAGAGAGAGAGAGACAGAGACTACTCGTCAACGCTTTCACTACTCCAGGGAGCCTCCCCACCCACCCACCCCGCCCTCCCTCCAGGATCCTTTTTTATTTCTCCTCTCCACGATGCGATGATAATTTCTGCCGTATCGACTCCCCCACGCATCTCTCTCTCTCTCGAACGAATTTCTGGAGAGTTCCCCCGCCCCCAAAAAAAAAAAATTGCGAGCACGGCTGGAATGGAAAGTAACGACCCTCCCCAAAGCCTACACACCCTTTAAAACATCCAGAAGGGGCGCGCCACTCCCCATAGGGAGGGGGAGGGGGGGTAGAATGAAGAGCCCTTTGGTGGAGTGATGACAATCATCTCGTCAAGAGCGACTGGAAGAGGGACGAGCGAGCGTACGCGATCGTTGGCACGAAAAAAATTCGCCGAAGTGCCGTGCGAAGACAGAGAGAGAGGAGAGGGGGGGAAGATACAACTTCGTGTTTCTAAATATATATATATATATATATATACTTATTTATTAGGAAGGAGGATGGAGGAATAAACCTAACAGTGCGGGTGGTCAGCACACCACGTTGGATCGAGTCATACGAATCAGAAAAAGGGGGGCAGGGGGGGAAGCGCTACACCCACCAAACAAGAAGAATGGGGGGAGAGAGAGGGGGGAGGGGGGGGAGGAGGAGCGGGGGGCAGGGAGGCAGACATGCACATCGATACTCACCATAGCAAAGATGATGTCGAAGAATGGAAACAAAAAAAGGAGAGGGAGGGAAAAGAAAAGAAATACACCAGCGGCAAAAATTCTGTTCATGACCGAGCGTCCGTATGAAGAGGAGGAGGAGGTGCAAACAAGTTTGAAAGCGGGGGGGGGGGGGGGGCGGTAGACGCGTACCCAAAGGACGCTCTTCTTTTCGCTTCCGGTCCCTCTACGTGCCTCCTTTTGTTTTCTTCTTCCTTTGCCTTACCTTTTTCGGTTAAGGCGGGCCTTCGCAGGAAGGTAAACACCTTAGCAGTGCACGGTCCCGCGCTGTTCTCCACCCGCTCTGAATACTCCGCCCTCCCTTCCCCCCCCCTCCTCCAGCTCAGTACGCGTGCGTGTGTGTCTGTGTGTGAGGGGAAGAGAGAGGGAAAAGGGAAACGTGTCACGTACACGCAGGTGCACCCATAGATGCCGCACAAAGGAAGAAGGGAAAGACGAGGAGGATGCGGAGCACAAAACAAAAGAAGGGCAAGAGGGGGAGAAGAGGGAGAAGGAACACGCCGGATCATCCTCAACCTCTCCCCCTTCTCCTCTCCTCTATATCGTCTCACGCTTCCTCCTTTTCGCACGGTCCCTCTCCGCTGCTCCCCTTGCCCGACCCAACTCTGCCCCAAAACCGGGCGCCCAAGCCTGTCTCCTGAGGGAACATATGCGGCGGTCCCCCACCCATCCCCCCCCCCGGCCCCCTTCTCCCGCCTCGTTGTCGCTCGCTGGGCAACCCCAGCGGGACATCCATTGCC
Source organism: Borovskyia barvae (assembly GCA_030849085.1). Lineage (NCBI taxonomy): Eukaryota > Euglenozoa > Kinetoplastea > Trypanosomatida > Trypanosomatidae > Borovskyia > Borovskyia barvae. The sequence goes on along the minus strand of JASAOM010001107.1, from coordinate 168,188 downwards.
TCTTTCACTCGCTCTAGTAACTCATCTGCTGCTGCGAGAGCAAGGGGCGCTGGTTGCGTTGGTGCACGTCGTTGGGGCTTCCCTGCTGGAGACCTGGGCTGTTCCTTTTCAAAGAGAAATTCACAGGATCGTCAACGCTGATGTTGCCGGAAGATACGATGGGTTTGCCATCCCCGCTTACGTTAGGAGGAAGATGGTTGTGTGGATAATGGTGGTTGCTGCTCCGGTTGTTGCGGCTGCCTCGCTGGCAAGACGCATCCACAGCAGCTTGTGACGGCGATGGCGCCGGCAGTTTGGAGTGCGGTTGTTGCTGCTGCTGCTGCTGCGCCATCGAGAAAAAAGAGCTACCTTGCGGCGACGGTGACACCTCTTGGAGTGGGGGAGAAGATAGTTGGCCTACGCCGCTGTAACCACCATTTACGTAGGACCGCGGCAACGGAGCGCCTGCGTGTTGCTTCTGTTGGTGTGGTGGCTGCAGCTGCGGTTGTGACGGAGAAGAAGTCTGCATGGGGGCTTGTCCAAAGGACATCGGATAGCTGCCTTGCTGTGGTGGCTGCTGCGGTGGCTGCGGCGCCAGCGATGAGAAGTTTGGCGTTCCTGGAAAGGTACCAAAACCCGGAGACGGCATCATCGGCGTAAAGGACTGAGGCGAATAAAAGGAGGCGGTGGGCACGGCAGCGGCGGAGGCGACTGCAGCGGGAACGGGGTTCATATACTGCGTGTGTGGCTGCTGTTGCTGCTGGAGCTGGGGCTGCTGGGGTTGCATGGCGGGGTGGTCGTACGGGTTCCCGTATCCGAAGTGCTGTGGCATGTGCATGTACCCCGCCATCTGTTGCTGCGGCTGCGGAAGGGGTTGCTGGTACGACTGGGGCGGTGTTATCATCTGTTGCTGTTGTGTCACGGTAAACGGTGGCAGCATCGGCTGGGGCGGTGGTAGCTGCTGCTGCTGTGGAGAGCTGGGGGGGTATGCTGTCATACTCCCTGACGCGGTCACGTTCATATAGGGCGGCTGCTGTAGCTGCGGCGGCAGCAGAGAGGGTTGTTGCTGTGGCTGCTGCTGTTGCAGTTGGTAGTGCTGAGGCTGGAAGCCGACGTTGGTTACACCGGTCTGGAAGCCTCCGTTGTTACCTTGAAGTCCATTAGGGCTATTACTGGTGGCCCCGCTCTGCGCCGGCAGTCCTGAGCCTCCATGGTCCTCGCGATAGTTGCGGCCCGCGTACGGCGCAAGACCGTTGTGGCCGCTACCACCACCAACATTGTGTGGGTTGAGCATACTCGCTTGGTTCTTCCCTCGGTTACCTCCAGCGCCGCCGCGAACGCTGCGGTCGACGCCGCCAGCATTGCTGCTGCTTCCACCGCGAAAGCCGTTGCTATTCATGCCGCCCCCGTAGTCGGGGCCGCTGACGTCGATGCCGTGGCCCAGCAGGAGCGCGCTCGTCAGGATGTTGTTCGCCACCATCTTTCGCAGTAAGTGACGGCCATAAACGGATTGGTTGATGCTGCCGATGTAGGGCTGCACCAGCTCGCTGATGCGCTCGCGTTGAGCCGCAGAGACCACCTCGAAAAAACGTTGGATCACATAGTTGGCGTACGTATCGAGCATCATGTTCACCAAGTAGTTGCCGCCCTGTGCATCGCTGAGGGGCTTCTGTAGCTCACGGATGATCACGTCCCGCTCCTCCTCCGTCGCCGTCGATACGATGCGCTCGGCGACGTTGCTAGCGAATTTGCTGCACGACAGCGCGTACAGTTGCGGCGTCAGTCGCACGACGAAACGGTGACGTGTTTCATCGGGCGCGTTCAGCATAGCGTGTTGCACGACGTAGTTACCGTATTGATGCACAGTGAATTCGTTCACGCGATCCAACACCGCTTCCAGGAGCGGCTGTATATCGACGCCAGCGACGTCGTGGCACTTCTCGAAGGTGCGCTGCAACACCCGGCATCCGTACGCGTGGCAGGCGAGCTCGCCTAGGGAGGGGAGGTACGCATCCACGACGAACTGCGCATCAGCCGGGCACACTTCGATCACTTTCTGCACCACATGGTTTGCATTCGGATCGAAGATCGACTCCACCACGTTCCCATCCAGCTCCTTTATGATGGCGAGACGGTTGGCCGGGCACAGATGCTCCACTGCCTTTTGCATGACACGGCAGCCATAGGTGTGACGAGAATAGTACAACACCTTTCCACGAACCTGCTCGGTCAAGCGCTCGAGGAGCTTCGCTTCCCTGAGTTCCGGCGGGGCCGTGGGATCCTTCTCCATTCGCGGTACCACGTCAAACATCTTCTGCAACACGTAGTTGCCAAAGACATCGGTAGCCAGCTCCCCGAAAGACACCATCACCTCTTCGAAGATGGGCAGAAGATTTTCAGATCTCTCCAGGAGTCGCTGCACGAGGCGGCTGCCGTCTTGGTCCTTGCTGAAGGAGCAGACGTGGCCCCGGATCCGTTGGTAGTTCCAGTCAGGGCGAAACGTTTCCACGTACAGCTTGACAAGGGCCGCTCCTGATGCTGAATTGGCGGGGTCCACCTTCGGCGGCGTGGACGTGGGGGCCACCACGGTGGAAGGGCCATCGCTGCCCTCCTCTACCCGATCCCCGACAGCGCCGTTCACGAGCAGCGCAGGGGTGTTCTCACCGCCCCCAGCAGGGGACGCACCTGGGGCGCGTGACTCACGAAGATGAAGGCGACGACGGGTGAGCGGCGGCAGCAAACGCGGGTCACGAGGATTTTTTGAGTAGTACAGTCGATGGTATTCCTCCGTGTACCGGTACTCCTCCTCTGGGTCCACCCCCACCTCCTCCCCTTCCCCATCACAGAGTGCGCCGTTCGCGCCCATGATGGTCAGCACCATCGGTGCCGTCTCTGCCCGCCGTACAGCCCTAGGATCCGCTACACGGAGATCGTCAGCGTTTGCGGTGAACATGTCCTCTCCCTCCGCAGCGGCGGCCCAGTCTATATCTTCCACACGAAGCTTCGCGCCGGAGGCGCCACCCCAGTTGTCACACATTTTCGCTTAGTTCTGCAGTAATGAAGATCTTTTTGTCTTCCAGTTTGCTTGTCTACTGCGATACAGGGAGGAAAGAGGAAGAGAGCAGAACAGTACCTGCGTGTCCAATGATCTGAGCGAATGTCCCTTTCAAAAGGAAATACGTGCAATAAATATATATATATATTTGAGTCTGCTTGCTTTCTTGGTGGGGGGTGGGGGTGCGTGAGAGAGAGAGGGAGGGAACGAAAAGGAAGGGAAGAGGAAAGAAATTGAGGATTGTGTGCGCTCCTGCTCGACTCCGGTATCTTCGCCTTCGCCGCTCTCTGGGATGATGAGACAGGAGGGGGGTGAGGGAGAGAGAGAGAGAGAGAGAGAAAGATCGACCTGGCGTCTTGCAGCGCCCACGAAACAGTCTGACGTATTTTTTTTTCCTTTTCGTGAAGAAGTGATTCGAGGACCGACACACCAGCACAGAAAGGACTTAACAAAGGAAGGAGGTGGAGGGAACCGGAGGAGATTGTCGTGGCAACCGAATGCAAAAGTGATGAATGCAAAGAAGAAAGGGGGTGGAAGAGATGTAGTGCGAAGGACAGAACGGCGAGTGAGAGAGAAGACACGAAGGAAGAGGAGGGGTTGGTAAGACAAACAATGGCCGTCTGAGAGCCGACGAGGGTACACAACCCTTCCCCAAATAAAAAAAAAGAATGTTTGTGTATCGATTTGTTTGTGTTGGTGCTGTGGTCTGAGAATGCACAAAATTCGAGGAAGAGAGGAAAGAAACGAAGGCGCAAAAGAATGAAGCCCAAGCGCAATCAAGAACCGTTTGCGTTTGTATGCCGATAGAAAATCACCAAATGAAATCTGATAAGTTGCAAAAAAAAAAGAGGGGCGGGGGGAAGGAGAACGAGAAAAAAGGGATGTGCGTCGTGGTTTGTCCGTCGAAATGCACAGCAACAGAAGCAAAAGGCGTAGATGGAAGAGGAGGAGAGGGGAGATAGAGAGCGCGCGCGCGTAAAATCAAATATACTACTAAAAAAGGGAAGAGGAGAATCTGTGGAGAGGATAGGGTGAAGTACTGTTCCCTCCCCCGTATCCGTAACACCTCTGTAAAAGCTTTGAGAACTCCTTTCGCTACGCAGCGTAAAAATTCTTCCTGTCGGTGTGGGTGTGATGAATGAGAGAGACCGAGAGAAACAAGAGGGCGCGAAAGAACAAGGCCGCGGAGGTGACGTGGAGGAGGAAGATAGTCTGCGAGGCAATATAAAAAGGAAGCACTGGTAGAGTGCACCTAAGAACAAAGGAGAGGAAAGGAGAGGAAAGGGAAGAAGAGAGTCTCCAAACAGGAGGGATAAACCGCAGCCCGCAAACAAACTGGGGATCAAGAAGGGGGGGGGGCGAAGGCAGGAGGGAGCGAACACAAACATGGAAGGATCGGTGGCGCAGTTGACGTCGATTCCTTTTTGTGTGCGGTGTGCTGGGGAGCAGCGATCGTGCTGTGCACGCACGTTCACTAGCTTGCGGACACCCGGTGGGGAGGGAGGGGGCAACCCACGTGCTGAGGATCCCAAAAAAAGGTGCGCACTGCAACAGGTCACTATCGCTCCTCCACCCACTCCCATAGGCTTGGAGAGGCTCCCCGATACGTCCGATTGTGTCCGTTACGGGAAGGGAGAAGCCTCCGAGGTGAAAAACGCGATCGCAACGTGGAGCTCGCGAAGATGCCGTACACGAAACAACAGAAGGTGGAAAGGAGTACGAGAGGGAAGGCGTCAACTCCGGCTTGCGGCGACCTCTCTCTCTCTCTTCCCCCGCCCCAACCTCCTCGCACCACCTCCAGCCCTTTCGCATCTTCTCATGGCACACCTGAGTACCACACAAAAGGAGCTACCCCTCCATTAGTGGATGCGGTACAGATTTTTTGCTGTTTTTGCTTCGTGGTGTGTGCGCGTGTACGTATTTTATTAAAGCCATTTCCTTTTTTTCACGTTGGTTTTCCTCATCACCTCGACTGGGGTGTACCACACACACACACACACATACACACAGGCATACGTCTACGTATGATAAATCAAAAGAAGAAAGAAAAAGAGGCAGACAGAGCTGCAGATCTAAGTGAAGAGTGTTTTTTTAAAGAAACGAGTATCCTACCGAAATCAGGAAAAGCGAAGGAAGGGATGGGGGAAGAAGAGCCCGTCGAAGGGTGGGAGTATTCTAGGCGTCCAGGATCCATCAGGCGGCGATCGAACAGGTCGAATAAGAATGAGAAGAATAGGAAGGGTGAGAGAAACGCAAAGAGAAGACCCTGGGAGCGAGGGGGGGGGGGGGGCAGCACACCTTTCGCCTGTCTCCGCCCTCAGCCTTCTTCCACGACTTCTTGCAGTACTTGATGAGTGAGCCTTTTCAATAGGAAGATGTGGATCTCCTTGGGGAGATACACTCATCCAAGCACACGCGCATCGCTCATGGGTGATACACAGGAAGCACCATCATCATCACGACCGCCATGGCGTCCCCGCTCCTCTGCATCTCTCTTCTTCGGCCTGAAGTGTATGAGAATACTGGTTGGCAGCCCACCAGCCATGCGGTGGTCACATCCCGTGAGGTTTTGTTTGCCATTGTGGTACCGTGCACACCGACGAGGTGCACGAACCTCCCGCTCGGACGGAGGACGTGGAAAGACGCGAAATTGAGCTGGAAAGGGGGAGGGGGAAGAGGAAAAAGGGATCTAAGTCGAAGCAAGAAACGAAAAAGAAGAGAAAAGGGAGGGAGACACGCCCGCTGAAGCGAAAAAAAATAAACCCACTAACGGAGAGATAGAAGTACCGACCCATGGAAAAAGGTGTGCGCCTCCCACCTGCCCCCCACCTCTTTCTTTGCATTCCATCAAGGATCGATCACCCATCTCTCCCTATCCAGTAACACGCGGATGGGAGAAGGAGAGGGGAGGTCAGAGAGGCGGGAAAGGAATGCCGGAGGCAGAGAAGGGAGCACGCCGGTAAAAAAGACGAGCTCGATAAAATGTGTCAGACACACCATTCCCTTTTTAAGTATGCCACCATATATAGAGAGAGACGAGGAGCGCGTGAGTGGTCTCGCTGTACCACTAAAAAGAAAACACGAGAGAGCACCCATGAAAGAGAGCCTACGTGTGCAGGGCCATCCGTGCTCCTCCGTGTGGAGACCCCAACACACACATGCTTATATATATATATATATATCCTCCGGAGATGTAGGAGCCGCTAAAACTTTAAGTAGCGAGAGGCAGCACAGTCGCTGCCCGCACCAGAAGATGGAGAGTAGAGGACCTCCTCCCGATCCCGCTCATGCACGTGGGACGGACCTGCCATCACCTCCCACCTCGTAAGTGGTGCGACCTGGTGCTGCTGGCGCGACGGCCCCGCAGTTTCAGAAACAGCGAACTTCGGGCGGCGGTGTGCCGCCACCTTTGCCACTGTGGACCGTCCAAGTTGGAATGGAGTCCCCTGTGCAGAACTCTTCTCATCGCCGTCACCTGCGATTGTAGGACGAGCTGTCGTCGTCCGTGCCGTCGAGTGAGCTCCGTAGTAGGTGGATGTGAGGCGCTCGAAGACATTCTGACGTGCTGATGGCGGTGGAGCCGCCGCCTCTTGCGCTGTTCCTCTGCTGTGCTGCGGGCGGCCACGGGTTCGGGGGCGTGCAGTTTGCGGTGTCCGAGCGGCCGAATTAATTTTTCTGGTTGGCCGTGGCGCCGTGTGTCCATCGACCTCGAGGCCACCGTGCGACAGGCGATTGGGTCGCGTGGAAGGCGGCGTCGCGGCTGTCCTTGAGAGCCACGACGTCATAGCGCCGGCGGCGGTGCGGTTCGGTGTGGCGTGCCGCCTCTCAAGGGCGGGGTGGGTGCTGAGGGTGGGGTGGTACCGCGAAGCGAATTGCTGGTACGAGATCTCCTCCCCAAGCCCCCGACGCGCTTCTCCCTTCTCGAGTGTGTAGCCGGTGCGGAGACGCTGGAAATCCCCCACTCGTGGCTTTGTCAGAACGGCCGGCGAGGGAGGGTCCCTGACCCTGACCATCTTCGCCTTCTTCTTACGCGTCGTTGGCGTGGAGCTTCCCTCTGCCGTGGTGGCCGCTGATGCGGTACTGTCGTGGGACGCCGCGACACACGTATCTGATGTCTTCCGTGACGGCGCCGAGCCACAGGTGGCGGGTGGCCTCGTGAGTAACGGTGCAGCTGAGCGGAGGCGACCAAAGGAAGTCGGCGCTGGTGTAGGCTGCGCGGCCCGCTCACCCGCCGTCGAAGCCGACAACGAAGTGGCGGCTCCGTCCTTCCGCAAGGTCGACGCCGTCCGACAGAAAAAGTAGCGAAGGGTATCAGGGGCCGCCAAAGCAGAGGCCCCCACGGCACAAACAGCCGGTGACTGTCGTAAAGACAGCGTCGCTGCCGTTGCCGTGCCTGCAGGTGCTGCCAGGCGCCGTCTCTGGTTGGGATGCGTGATGTACGTTCGGGTCTGCTCGTCCCACGCAGCACAGTGCTTGATCGGGGAGGAGGAGGCGTGGTGGTGATCTTGGTCAGGGACGGGCGGTGCAGCTAGAGTGGAAGGGTATGCCGGTAGAGACGGTGTTTCATCAGTGGTGGACTGCCGCGTCTTGCGTGACGTCGGCACCGCACCCGCATCGCTCCCGCGAGAGAGGCGCTGATGGTCCACCTGCGGTATGGGGAGTGAGGGTGGGGACGGCAGGGGATGACCACCGCCGCTGCTGCAGGAAGCCCCATCGCGTTGAGTGCATCGCGCGTTGGCGACAGCGGTCAGGTTCAGCGTAGGCACACAAGGCGTGCGAACACCCACTGCAGAGGCCGAAGCTTTCACCGCCGTCGCGGTCGCTAGAGACCGCTCCGCCTCGGCTGGAGCATCCAGCGTTGTGCGCCCTCCAGGGGGCAACGTCGGTGCCGATGCCGCCTCTAGCAACGCTGCCCGGTCGGTGAGGTTGCCGACCGCTGACGCAGATGCGCACGAGGGAGAAAGGCTACTGTGGCGGTACGAGAGCTCCGTGTAGGCAAGCTCCACATCGTCAGGTTGAAGTTCTGGGATGCAGTTGCTGCGGCAAGCGTTCAGCACGGCCAGCGCTTTGGCATCGGTGAAAGCGACGTGACTGCCAGAAATGCGCTGAGCGGTAGCACCAGCAGCCGCAGTTGAAACCGCCAGAGCGGTGGCGGGAGCTCCGTGGTGAAGCGATACTTTTGCGGCCACCGTCTTCCGCGGCTCAGCCTCCGCCGCGTTGGCGTTGCCGCCATCACTCGCACTGGACGAGCCTCTTCGCCTCGTTGCCTTGGCTTCGAGCTGGGTAGCAGTGCAAACCCCAGCGAGCGGTGCCCCTCCCGCAACCGCCGGCGTGATGCAGGGAGTATTGGTAAGGGAAGGAGAAGAATTAACCGAGGGAGGCAAGCCACACGAACCGTTCGCGTCGGTGAGGATGCCAGCTGAGCCATTGCCACGAGTACGAGATGTCAGTGTGCTTTCCAAAAGTTCTCCCGGCGTCGCCGTGGATGGAAGCGCTTCACGAGCGGTCACCACGGCCGCAACAGAGGACGACCTCTCGCCCCAGCATCGTGCCTCTTCACTACCGAACTCACCGCTGGACATGGAGGAGACCGTGACGAGGCTGTCGACCGAGTCCCCCCGAAGTGCGGCACCGCCCCGGCGAGAGCGACTCTTACCCTTGCAATACGGCGAAGGAACGGTAGCAACGCTGGTGGAATGGCGGTCACGGTCCTCACTGCCGTCGCATCGCTGCCCCACCCCGCTGGCCAATCCGTGCTTTGCTGGCGGGGAGAGGGCATGGGGCTGTCTCGCGGCGGCCATAGCGGGTTTCTCGGGGCTACGCTTCACCAACAATGGTGTGTTGGCGTTGAGGGAGCCCAGTGCCTTTGGCGCCCCTCTCCGTGAAGCTCCATAACTGTCTGCAGCGACGGCGGAGATGGAGCTCGTACTTCGGCTAGATTTCTGGGGGACTCCACTGTTTGCCAACACGTACTCCACTGCGGCAGCAGCGTTGTTCAGCTCGAAGAGGATGCGTAGGGCTTCGCACCTAACATTTGGGGCAGCCACCGCCAGCGCGCGGCGCTCCTGTGAAGTAAGAGTACGTTCAGGATATCGATCTAATAAGGTTTGCATGGATGTCGGAAGCACAATAATTTGTGCATCCGCCGTGTCGACGGACATCATCTTTGCACGCCTCTCTCCCTCACGCCTCAAGTGTGACAAAAAAAAAAAAGAACGAGAGAAAGAGAGAGATAGAGAGAGGAGGAAGCAGCGTTGATGAGAGAGGGAAAGCGCTGCAAAAAAAAAAAAAGTAAAGGGAAAGAATCTCCTAGAAAAATGAAGGCGTACAAAAAAAAAAGTAGAAGAAGCTATCTATCCCTCTTTTCTCCTCTCCTTTGTGCACTCTCCACTCCGATATAATGTAATCTACAAATTATGAATTGAATTTGAAAAGGCGGAAAGGCTTGTCACCAGCACCAAAGAATTCGAACAAAGGGGGAGGCGAAAGCGGGGGCTACGTAGGCAAAGTCAAGAGGAGGCTGAAGAGGATATGGAGAACGAAGAAATCGAAGTGGTTGACGACGGCTGCCGAGCACGCCACCGTGGCAAGAAAAAAAAAACGCTGGACGTACGGCAGAACACACGCGAGAGGGGGGGACACGAAACGGGAGGAGCCCTCCTCCTTTGAATGGGAAATAGGAGGAAGCGAGAAAGCGACTCGCCGATGGCTAACGGGAGTGTTGAAGCACGTCGTCTAGGCGCACTCGTTAAAATTAGATTGTAGTTCCTTTGAGGGGAAGACCGGGAAAGGAGTAGAGGTGACGGTTCTACTCTCGCTCTCTTCGCTGTGCGCTTGTCCGTATTTTGGTGGGTACCGGCGTGCAATCGTTGGAGTGGGTTAACCTTCCGATGACGACCAATATATATATATATATATATAAAGGAGCGAGCGTGTGCAACAGCCACGGTAGGGGGGGAGGGGGAGGGGGGGCGATGATGGAACGCGTGTCGATATCATCCGTCGAAGAGAGTGAGAGAGAGAGAGAGAGAAAGAAGAACATGTACGAAAGAAGTGCATCTTCGGTTGGGGTAAAGGCAGCAACGAAAAGGCAATACGGGAAAACGGGGGGATGACGTCACCATTTGCCACGATGAGCGAAAAAGTGCCAGTGAATAGGAGCGCGTACGTGTGTATGCTCATCCTCTTCCGCTGCAGCATTACCTTTGTACTTTTGCTAGAGAGAGAGGGAGGGAGAGGGAGAGAGAGAGAGTTCCGTTGCCCCTCGATGGATGATCCTTCTACAGGTTGTTCTTGTTTGGCTCCATATTAAAATGAAAAGGAATGAAAGGAAGAAAAACGAAAAGGGGGCACAGGGCGGGGAGGCTCGCATCCACACACAGAGAGAGGAAGAACAGCCGAAGGAGGGAAGAGAGAAGCTTGTGGGGTTTTTTAAGTCAATGAAGTATGGAGATGCGCTCACCACAGCTGCCTCTCCCATCTTCCTCTCCAGGGCAGCATCTGGAAAGTCAACGCCAAGGAAAGTAGAGTCCGGCACTGCCCATGCTTTTTTTTTGCTGTGTTCTCTCTCCCCCTTCACCCCTTTTCCACCTTGTTCCTCCCTTCTCCCTCTCTCGTGTTTGGAGAGAGAGAGACTTCACTTCTTCACCAGCTTAGCGCCCACCGGCTGACGCGTGGTGCCCGCCTTCTTCGCTGGGGCCTTCTTCTTGGCGACAGTCTTGGCAGCGATCTTCTTGGTGATGGCCTCTTTCTTGGTCTGTTTGCTCTTCTTTTTGTTCGCACTGCGCTTGTGCGAGCGCTTCATCTTGTGGTGCTCCTTCAGAGCCTGCTTGACAATGCGCTGCTCCTCCACAAGGAAGGCGCGCACGACGCGGTCGCGGACTTGGTCGTGGCTCAGTACACCACCGTACGCGCGGGACACGCTCTTCTCATGACGAGAAGCGAGGCGGGCATCGATGTGGCGGAGCGCCTTCGTGCCGCCGATGCGCTTGTGGCCGAGCACCCACGGGGTGTGGATACCCTGAGAGCGTTTCGTGCGCTTCTGCATGACCAGCTTGTTGCCGGGGGTGCGCACCATCTTCATGCGGTTGCCACGCGTGGCATAGTGCATGCGACGGCGGTACTGAACGCGAGGGCAAGACATCTTCCCTTGTTTCTCTGTTGGTGATGAACTCACTTCGTTTTTTTGTTGGCTTCCACGTTTCCCTGGAAGGGAGTGGATAGGAGAAGAAAAAGCGGAGAGAGAGAGAGAGAGACAGCGTTGCCTTCCCGTTGCGGGGAAGAGGGGAGGAGGGGAAGGGGGGAGACGGAGATAAGGACACCCTCTAATGGGTGGCCCAAGAAGAAGGCAGAAAGAAGAGGGGGGAGACGGAGATGGGAGGGATGGAGATGTTCGGAGGAAAGAACGAAGTGGTGAGAAGGGCGAGGGGAGGGGAAGCGAGAGAGAGAGAAAAGAAGAAGAAGGGGGAGACCCGTCGATGCGAAGGGCACCAGCGAATATCACAACCAACGTCACCTGTCGCTCCTTTTCCTTTCCTCCCATGCCTGCACACACCCAAGAAAAAAATCAAAAGGAAGAGAATGGAGGATCTCCTCCGCCCCCTAAAGCACCGCAGAGAAGTCGAGGAGATTCAAAGGAGGCGAAAAAAAGAAACAACGGAGAAGTGCCTCGTGGTGCGGGCGTGCGTTCGGTTTTTGGGGGGGATCAGGAAGGGGGGAAGGAGAGACGGCACAGCGCGATAGCGGATAACGCCACACGCGAATCTGATGACGAAATGGATGACGAAAAGCGGGGGAGAAGCCGGAGAGGGACAACAAAAAAAGGAGGAGACGTTCGAGTGGGTGTGAGAAAAGGGGGGATGAGAAGACTCGCTGCGGGATACCGCTACCTTTTCTGTAGCCCCTCCGTTCGTCTTCAACTTCACCCACCGTCAAATCCTTCCCCACATGAAAGCACAAAAAGAAGTTCGATAGAGAAGTGATCCTTCAAAGCTGGAAGTACATGTATATGGGTGAGCATCTGTGCGTGTGTGCAGATTCTGCCTCTGCACCCATCTGTCTTCCTCCGCCTCTCATGAAAAAAAGGAGCGCCCCGTCCGTGCCGGTATCGCCGTAGGCTCCATCTCTTCAAAGCGACTGTTCTCTGAGGACGACCGCGCGTTGCCCTGCGAAACCTCTCGCACATCGAGGATATGATCACTGAAGAGAGCACCACCACCGCCGGTGGCGCGGCCGAGCTGCATCACCATCCAGTACAGCAAGTGGAGGTAGTCCCCCTCGTCCAGCGCGGAGCGTGGATGCATCTTGCGGAGCTCAACATCCCAGTTCAGCGCAGGCCACTGCCGCTGCCGGCAAGCCTCGATGACAAGGTGCAGCCGCACCGAAGCGGGCAGGGCCTCCAGTGGATCTTCCTTGATGAGAACCTCTCTACCCAAGCGGTAGATATCGCTGTATCGCATTCCTCGAACCATGTGTATGTAGTCGCGTCGGTCCTCAGGAGAAAGCTGCGCCACCGCATCCATTTCTTGGTAGTACGCACACACGATTAAAACTATAAAGGTAGCGAGAAGGATCAGCAGCACGACCTTCGCGATGCGCAACGCCCACCGCACCTGTCGCTCTGTCACAGACGCGAACGGTGCATACAATCGTGCATACCACCTCGTTGAGGCGTAGCGGTCCACTAATTCCTGTCGTTGTTCCTCCGAAAGTTGCACAGTGAGGGGATCCGCGCGACGACGGTTCCGCTTGCTGAGAGCGTTGATAGCCTCCAGCAGACGTTGAGAAGCACGCGCCTCGGGGTCGTGCTTGGAGGTGTTGTTCCACGTGGCGAGGCGCATCAGAGGGTTGAGGGGTTGGGACGAGCGTCCGCGGCCACCACCACCGTCGCCTTTGAGAAAGCCGAGAAACCCGCGTGGAGGTGGAGAAAGTGGCGCACCTCTACGGGAGGGGACGGCTGTCGTATCGGAGGGCCCACCCGTGGTGTCCGCGTCGTCACCCAACACGTAGCGGGCACGCCGACGCGCCGTGCGTTCTGCCTCATGCTGCAACTCCTGTTGCCGCATCTCATAGCGCTGAGTCTTCTCCTGCCACGAGCTAGAGCGCGGTCGTGAGGAAGTATTGCGTTGGTGGCGACGGGATATGAGAAGAGCGGGCCTTGACGCAGGACAGGGCACGGCGCCAGCAGAGGATTCAGAGACCACCACCCCCATCCAACTTCGGAGAGAAGGAAGCGTAGTGTAGAGCCTCCTACTGCTTCCGGGTACCAGCTCCGCTGCCACCGTCATCAGCATCGCATTTGCTCGTCGAGGCGACACCAATGACGACGGACAGGAGCGCCACATCCGTTTGCTTTTCTTCGTTCGCTCTCAACCTTCGCTCCCACCGCTTTGCTCTTGTCTCCGAATACCCTCTCGTCCCTCGCCTACCTCGACACACACCTTCGCCACCCTAATGAAACAGTCTTCACCCACGCTACCGATGGACTCCGAAGAACACAAAGAGAGCAACGTACCGCCTTGCTATAGAAAAAATGCCGTGATGCGGTGCTGAGAGATGTTAAGTGCTTTTTGGGAGTTCGTTTGTTTCCAGGGGCGCTGCGTGGGGGAAGAGAGGGCGGACAGGGGACGGAGAATGTGAGGGAGGTCGGGTGGAGAAGAGAAGGAAACAGACGTGTGTCTTCTCGCTCCTCGCCTCTTCCGAATAGAAGGGAGAGGGGGGAGGGAGGGAGGGAGGCGAGTCGAGTCGAGTCGGGGTCTGCCGAGGAGACTTGGCCATCGAAAATATTATCATCACCATCGCCAAATTTTTCGAAAAAGGCGGCGAATTGGGGGAAAAAAGGAACGGAAAGGAGGCATGGAAGAGAAGTGGAAGAGGTGTAGCGGGAAGTTCGGAGATGAGGATGGAAAGGAGATGGTGCAGCTATCTTGCATCACAGCGCGACGCATTATCTCACGATTTCCCTTCCTTTCCCCCCCCCCCCTCGGACTTGGGTCTTTTTTATTGCTTTTGTTTTATGTTTCACTTTGTCTTTTGGAGAGAGTGCTCGTGTTTATCCACAAGCGGCCAGTGCACCCGGAAAGTAAGCGCCCTCATCCACACACACACACACATACACACCAATCGGAACGTATCTTTGCGTTGGTGAAGCTCTCTTTCGATGAGGAGCATCCGTATTGTTGCCTAGAGTTGCGAGTGAAAACTTTTTTTCAGTGTTGGGTTTTGGAGATCACGCCTGCGAAGTTGTGTCGCACCAATGCGGAGGAGGAGGAGAGGGGGGAAGGGGGGAGAAGACGGAACTTTCGAACAAACAAAAAAGGAAGGACTACCAAGAGTAAGCACGGGCGCACCTACCCATAGAGAAACATATATCCCCCCCTTTATATATATATATATATATACACGTACACACACACGTACAAGCGTGCGTATCGCATTCGCTAGCCGGCCTCCCGTCCGAAGTATCCTCCTTTATGTCGTCTTCCGCGGTCTTTTTCCAAAATGAGAGCTCCACCCAACGATGGTCGAACAAAACGCACACACATCACCACCTCTGCTTCGCTTTTTTTTCTTCCTCAACCCAGCGATGACATCGCCGCTTCTCCTCTCCTATCCCCATCTCTCCTCTCCCTGGTGCATGGGCGGCGGTACCATTCATGGAAGGCACCACCTGAACATCACCTCGCACCTTCCCTTTCCTCCCGCCGCCTCGTCCCTCCTCTTCCATTCCTCCGTGCCATGGTGGGTTCCATCCGTGAAACGACGGCGTCGAACGAGAAGGAAGAGGTGGTCGTGGAGAGGCGAAAGGGAAGAGAAAGGAACACAGAAAAGAGAGAGAGGTAGATGAAGAAGTGGGGAATCCTCGCAACACACGTAGGTGTGCGTGTGTGTAGGCATACCCCCAGCGAGTAACACGCTCTCCCTCTCTCTCTCTCTCCTCCTCCTTGCTGTGCAACTCCGCCTTCGGTGAGAGGAGAAACAAAAATAGAACAGAGGAAGCTCATGGACTGCCCGACACATCACTCACCTCACCAAAAGAGGAAAAGAAAAGAGCGGGGAGGCAGAGGAGGAGGAGCCCGTTTTGGGGAGGATGCCGCTTATGTCCGAAGAAGAACGGCAACACGGGAGGTGGAGGAGAAGGATGGGAAACCGAGGGAGGGGTGGTTGGGTAAGGGGAGGGGTGGGCGAACGAAACGAAGGGAATTATAGGAGGAGCACACAAGAAGGAGAACAACAGCCACAACAAGAAATAAAAATTAATGAAGAGTTAGAAGATGCCGAGGTGAAGGAGAGGAGAGAAAGGGGGGAGCAAAAGGGGAGAGAGAGAAGAAAAAAAAGAGGGAGAGCGTGGGAGAAGGCGCACCCAGAGACTTCTCGCTGTCTCTCCCTCCTCCGCCCCCCCCCTCCCTCCCCAGCTAAAATAGCGTCTCCTCTCCCTCTGCCCACCCACCCCCCTCCTTCTCCTCCTCCTCTCGTCCCCCCCTCTCTCCTAACCATCCGTACCAACACATATATATATAGCTGAAGCCTTTTTTACCTAATCCCACAGGGAGAGGAGAAACCACATCAGAAAGAACATTCGCCTTGACATTTTCGCTTATAGATAAGATAGAGAGAGATAGATATAGAGAGATAGATATTCCTTAGCCTACACTTCTTTTATGATTTTGAGGGAGGTGAAAAGAAGAGAGGTATGGGGGGGGACAGACAACGATAGAGATGACTATTGAGTTACTCACCCCCCCCCTCCCCCTCCCCTCCTGCTCCATTTTCTTCCTTATTCCTTTTCCAGATGAAGATGCAAGCTGAAGAGGGGGGGGGAGATAACACGCTTCAGAGGGGGGGAGGAGGAAGAAGAGAGGAAGGAGAGAAAGCATCAGCGACGGCCTCGGCAAAGGCGGGAGGGGGGGCGTTAGGAAAGACGCCTTGTGCAGCCATGTCAGGCATCACCACCTTCTCCTATGGAAGAAGAAGAAGATGGAGGAGAAAGAATGAGAAAGTTGTTCTCTCACCCCACCTAGTGCCTCCTCTTACCTTCTCGTGCGCCGTGCGGTACAAAGGCAAACCGAGAGCGCAAGCTGCTTTGAAGGCACCAATGCATACTCAGCTAATCCTCCTTTCTCTCGACGGCTGGACAGCACCTCCCGCCCCGTGACGAGGAGGTGGGGGTGAGGGAAAAAGGGCTGCTCTTCGAAGAATTGTACGACTGTCAGCGTCACTCTGCCGGGGCCATCCTCACAACCCTCGTAAGGCAGGAATAGCGAGAAAGGACGAAAGGGGGAGGGGACCTCCTCCGAGTAGGCACAGGAAGAACTCCCTGTTGCCCTCTTCCATCTCTTCCATGGCACCGTCCCCCGGTTCGGGGTAGCAGTGGCCTCCCTCTCTGTCGTTCTTTTACGGCGACCACCACCAGTGCTGAAAGATTCGCCTCCCCTTCGCGTCTTCACCCTTCTCGGGTTTCGGCAGCCTACGGCTTGTGGTACACCGTCCCCTGGCAAGTACGGTGTTCGTACTGCTCCCCACGGTAGATATCGGTGAAGAGCTCGCTCTGTGGTGTCACGGGATGCTTCTGCGCCTTCTGCAGATCCTGGTCCACCTCCTTCTTCACATCCTTTTCCAACTTGTTCATCTCCTCCTCTGTCATGATGCCCTCGGAGGCCATAAAATCCCGCATCTTGCGGATGCAGTCCCGCTCCTGCTTGACATGTTGGATGTCACTCTTGGTGCGGTACTGGCTGTCAGGGTCCGACATGCTATGCCCCATGTACCGGTAGCAGTCCAACTCGAGCACGATGGGACCCTTGCCAGCCATGCAGTGATCGCGAGCGTAGCGAGTACCTTCCTGCACGGCCAGCACATCCATCCCATCTACCTTAATACCCGGGATGTAGTCGCCGCGGCGATAGAACTCTGGTTGGAAGGACCCGCGAGCCTCACTGGTACCCATGCCGAAATGATTGTTCTCCACGGCAAAGATCACCGGGATACGCTGGAGGGCAGCGATGTTCATGGACTCGTAAATTTGGCCTTGGTTAGCGGCACCGTCCCCGTAGAAGGTCACCGCGACGTGCTTCGGGCTGTCCCGATTCTCCAGCGCGAAGCGCCAGCCGAGACCTGCTCCGAGCGACACCTGCGCCCCCACGATACCGTTGCCGCCGTAGAAGCCGTTCTTGACGTTGTACATGTGCATTGACCCTCCTTTGCCTTTGCTGCTGCCGCCCATGCGCCCAAACATTTCGGCGAACACCTCCTCCGGCGTGCCACCGCGAGAAATATACCAGCCATGATCACGGTACCCCGTCACGATGGGATCCTCGTAGGTGAGCACATTGGCCATGCCGGCAGGGATTGCCTCCTGACCGATGTACAAGTGGCAGAAGCCGCGAATCTTCTTTAGCTTGTACGACTGATCGCACAGCGACTCCATGCGCCGGATGCGGAACATCAGCGCAAGTCCGTTCTTAAGCTCCTCGGGATCGTAGGTAGCCTGCGTTGGCAGAGGCGCCATGTCAGTGCGGTTCGCATCGTGCAGCTTGAAGGGACGTTGCGGGTTCAGCGCCACCGTCTTGGTGGCCAAGAGGCATCGAGTCGCACACTTGAACATGGGTTGTACAAGAGACTGGATCTCCACCTGCGTAACCCTATTCAAGATATAGTTGCTGCTTTTATGGGTTATAGGGAAAAGGAGATGTTCTTGCTTTTAGGGAAAGAAGAATCGAATGAGAATCACTACGGAACGGAGACCCGAGAGAGGAGCGCGCACACATCCCGGAGAAAAAGTGAAAGAAGAAAGGAGGAGGAGAAGTGGCAGAGGAGCAAGAAGTGATGAGAATGGGGGGAGATGAGTGTTGGTGACACCAAGGAGGGGCACACAAACACACACACAGAGACACTCCGAATGTAGACCAGAAAAGATGAACCACATCGAAGAGGGAGAGAAGCAAAAGCAAACGAACGAAGAGGGAAAGTCGTGGTTCAGACGCCCGCCCAGGAGTGTACAGATGGGTTGCCTCCAAGCATCACTCGCACCTTCATCTTCGCTTCTCTCTCTCTCCCTGTCTGTGCACCCCCCCCCGTCCCCCAGCGATGTACCTCAGCAAATAAAAGAAGAGGCAGCTGCGCATCGTACAGGGCTCACACTTCTCCCTCCCGAAGAAAGAGAGCTCTCCTGAAGGAGCGGTTTTGTAGGTCTGTTTGTCTTTCCCACGATGGTCGTCGGAAAAAGAAGGTTTCTCTCCCTCTGATCCCCAGCCCCTCCCGCTTTTTGTGCTGTGTCCCCCTCTCTCTGGGGTGCGGTTTGCTGTGCTGCCGCTGCACAGCATTTGGATATGTCTCCGAGAGAGCGGTTCTGCTTTTCATGTTCATCTCTTTTTTTTTCTTGCCGAGTTCGCTCAGGTCACCATAAATAAGCGAAGGAGAGAAAAAACGCTGCGGTGGTGTTGGAGATCCTCTGCGTCCCTCCCCCGGGATCTCATACGCGCGTTTCTTCCCTCTTCCGCTCTCTCTCTCTCTCCTCAGAGGCTAAAGGAGGGAGGGAGGGAGGGGGGGGACACTGCAAAGACGATGAAGAAGCGACGAGCAAGAAGAAGGGACGACGGACCCCTCCTCCGCCTCATCCTCCCCACCCCCGCCCCACATTCACAAAAACAAAGGAAAAGAGTGAGTGATGTTTCTGGTAACGATGGAGAAATAGTAACTAATATTTTTTTATTTTTTCCTTCTTCCTTCTCTTTTTATAGGTTGAAGGTATGGTGCCTCTTCCGCATGGTGTGTAGCCCAAATGTTAACACCTCCTCCTTTTGGTTTTTTTCGCTCTCTCCTCCCAGGGGGGGCGGGAGGGGAGGGAGACAAAAGAAGAGGAGGAGACAAGAGAGACACGCCACGCAGAGGGGTGTGTGTATGGGTGCGTCTTCATGGGGAAAGGCAGGAGGAAGTCCCGCCATGCACACAGCTACTGACGCTTACGCTTCAAAGGAGCGCAACAGAGAAGGAGAGCGAGAGAGGGGGGGGGGTCTCTTCCTATCTCGATACATCTCTCTATTTTAAAAAAAAGTTGTTTGCACTCGCGAGTTTCCACACAGAACAAAAAAGGATTTAAAGGGGGGACATCGGGAGGGAAAAACGGAAATGAAAAGAGCGCAAAGGAGGGGGCGGGGCCGAGCGGAAGGACACGCCCACGTACAGCGCACATCAACGATGAAAGACTTCCTTGGATATCCTTTATCCCTTTTCTACAGAGGGGAGGGAGGCGAAAGAGGGAGGTGCCACCACTTCTCCCCCTCGTTTCACAGACACACACACACACAACCTCTACCCCATCCTCCTCCCTCCCCGTGACCGCCCTCTCTGCACTACACGGCCCACACTCGCCGCCCCCTTCATGCTTGCCGCCCTCCTTTCTTCTCCAACGCCTCCATCGACATTCCCTTTACATCCTCTCCCATGAAGAACGGCACCTCTCACACGCTCACCCGTACGCACGCACCCTCTCGCCAGAAGAAGAAGACCAAACAAAAAGCCCAACGAGAGAACCCCATCCTCCCACGAACACAACTCAACAACGAACCCTGCGTTTGCGTTCTTTGACCGTAATGTAAACAAGAACAAAAATGAAAAAGAAAGAACCAAGAGGAAGAAAAGAGGCACCGCGTGGAAGATAAATATTTTTTCAAAACACTACCGCATCCACCTTTCGATGTGACACACACACACACACACACACACGCACACGTGTCGGCAGTGTGTAGGTGCCTGGTGCAGGTTCTTCAACTTTTCGAGTGTGTGTGTTTGTATGTGTGTGTCAGCGCGCATCGGTGAGAAGAAATCATCGCACGCTCAGCCCACGCCGATCTCTCATACAGCCCATCACACGATGCCAAGTGGGGAACGGAACGTGCAAAACAAATTAAAAAGGCGAAGGAAATCCGAGAAACAAGAAAAAAGGGGAAGAGGAAAAGGAGGCCCGCGTCAGCGGAGAGGAGGAAGAGGAGGAGGAGAAAAATCTCTTTTCCCTCCGCAAAAAAGGAGGGAGATGGGGCATCGTCTTCCCATGCATGCGGAAGACAAAACACAACTTAACATACACGTTATATATATCTATATATATATATATATATATTTATAGATAGAGACAGAGACAGAGAGAGAGAAGGGAGGAGTCAAAACGCAAACCTGAAGAGAAGAGTGGACGGGAAAACGTGTGAGCGGCACCTCCCTCCCACTCCACACCTGTGGCATGCCCGAGGAGAGAGGGCGGAGAGAACGAAGGTAGAGAAGAATGAGGGAGCAAGGGAGGCAAGGGGTGGAGAAAGGGGGGCGGAGCAGCGGTCGCTACCATCGACGTTGTCACTGCGACAAACACAGCGTCATCGCCTCCTCTCTTGCCGCTTCCTTCCTCCTCTGGTCCATCCCGACACTCCTTCTTACAAATATAGACAGCAGCAGCTAGCTTCCGCATCTTTCTCTCCCTCCTTCGCCCTCGATCATGGAGCACAGGGTTGGATCGACTTTCAAGACTCTCGCATGCTTCCCCCCTTCCCCCTGTCTCTCCATCTTTAAACAAAGAGAGTGCATCAAATTATTCCCCGACCATTCCCCGCTCCTATATCATAGAGGTCTAGTCGAGTTCAGCCTCGTCGGATGCAGGCGGCACTGCCGACTCCGCCGCGACGTCCTCCTCCGCCTTCTGCTGTGTTTCCTCTTCCTTAGGCTTGGGGGGCAGCGGCTTCTTCAAGAGGGTCTGAATGCCCTTCTCCACTTCTACGGCTTTCTTCTCGAGGTCCGCCGTCGAGAGGATCGTCTCCTGCGTCTTGGGTGCCGCGTGCATGGCGGCCACCTGCTCGTCCAGCCACGCACAAGCCGCATCAGCAGTCGCGGCTGCCGCCCTCAGCTCTTCCTCAGTGATATGTTCCTTCTTTCCAATGAAGTCCAGCGCCGTCTTTCCCACCGCCGCCATTCTCGAGCGAAATCCTTTGGCCGCAAAGTCCACATCCTCGCGGGTGCGGAGACGGTTCAGAGCGGCATCACCGACAGCCTGCAAAGCCTGCACGCGCTGCTCGTAGGCATCGTAGGAAGCGTTCTCACCGTCCTCGTAGAGCCACTGCTCGTCCGCATCGCACGTCCGCACGAATGCAGCCGCGTCGTCTGCGTTGGTGTACTCGTATAACATCCCACCCGGCGAGAGACGAGGACGGAAGTCCAAGATGTAGCTCTCGAGCTCGTTCTTCTTCTCTCGGGTGCGGATGATGCGAGAGTCGCGCTCGTGCATCTCGACCTCCGCCTTGCGGAACCCAACGACAGACTCGCCGCTGTGGCCGAGGATACCGAGATTGGGGGTCACCGATACGCCAATATAGCTTTCCTTCGTCTTCATCGTCTTCACGGGCTCCGCAGGCGCTTCTTCATTTGTGGGAGCGGGGGGCTCCGCATCATCGGTCGGGGTTCCAGCGGCAGCCGGTGCTGCCGGCACCACTTCCTCCACCTCGTAGACGTCGATGGCCTCCGCCTTCTCCACGTCCACGACACCATCTGGCTTAAGATGAATACGCACGCGAATATTGTGCACCGAGCCTCTCGGCTTCAACGGCTTGCCAATGTCCCATTCGCCTATGATGTAGTTGCTGGGGTGTACCACCTCCTTTACTAGTTCATTCTCATAGTCGTAAAAGGCATAAATCTTTGGCGAGCTCGAACTTGGGATGCGCACGTCGAGCTTCTTCGGGTAGCTGTCTGCCGCCCCCAGGAGCCGCACCACTTTATTTACGTCGGGCAGGAACGGCACGGCGCTGGGCGAGCGGGGGTTCTCCACGTGGTAGCCCAACAAAATAGGATAGGTCGGCAGCTCGGATATCTTGAACTCCCGAACCTGAAATTTGGGCGACAGCATCGCCGCCACGATAGCACACCCCCGCGCGGTCGTCTCGGAGGCGTTCAGCGTGAAGCTCGGCGGGCGGCCGAAGGTCTCCTCCACCAAGCGCTTCATCATGGGGATACGGCAGCCACCGCCGATCATCTCAATGGAGTGGAAGCCATCGGCGGTGACGCCGGCCTCTGCCATGCCACGCTCGATCACCACCCGAATGCGATCCAACACCGACTGACAGAGTGGCTCCATCGTGCTCCGCTCGAAGGACGGGATGTTCACGTCGATGTCCATGAGGTTCTCCACGTTTAAGGGGGCGGACTGGTTGGCGGAGAGGAGATACTTTAGCCGTTCGCATGCCTGCAGCAGCCGCAGACGCGCGCGCCGATTCTGGGACACGTCGACGTGGTAGCGAGACTGCACCTCTGCCGCCATGTATTCGTAGAGCGCGTAGTCGCAGTTGCGGGTGCCGTTGTTGCGGTCGAACGTACGCCCGAGGACTTTGCAGTTCCCGCGCCAGAACTTACACACAGAGAAGTCCGTGGCTCCGTAGCCAATGTCGAGGATGCCAACCACCTGCCCTTCCTCCTCTGTCTCCTTTAGCGTGGACCCCCGAAAGATGCCGTAGTCGACGGCCGACGCGGTCGTCTCGTTAATTAAAGACATGCAATGCAACCCGGCCACCTCAGCTGCCTGGTACATCAGGCGGCGCTGTTCTGCGGTATAGTAGCTCGGCACGGTGATGACGAAGTCCCGGACATCCACCTTGATACGAGGGTCCGTCGTCGCGGCTTCGTTCACGTAGCTGCGCAGACGCTGCAGCAACATGGCAAGCACCTGCTCCGGATAGAACAGCTTCTCCTCCCCACAGTAATTCACGCTGAACATGAGACGTCCCTCTGCATCTCCGACCACGTTGCACGTGAGGAACTTCCGCTCCTCCTCGAGCTGCGGATCATCCATGCGCATGCCGATGAAACGCTTGAGCATGAAGACGGTGTTCTGGGCATTGCGTACGTACCGATCGAGCCCCTGCTCTCCAATGAAGCGTTCATCATCGAGAAAGGACACGATGGTCGTCGTTTCTCGTTTACTAACCTCGTTGGTGACGATATCCACCCCACCAAAGCGGGTGATGGCCACCGTCGAGTTGAGATGGCCAAAGTCGACCCCGAAGACAGACATTATCCTCGTGAAGCGTCGTCGCCGCTTTTTTTGCCTCCGCTCTTTCTTCCTTGCGAAGAGGAATTTCACTTCTTGAATAATAATAAGAACTGATACTGGCGTGACCAACACACACACACACACACACACAGGCTGGCTACTTGTGCAGGTAGAAACGAAGGGACAGGGTGCGGTCTCGTCGGTGTGTCGAAAGCGAGCAAATGTGCGTACAGCACTGTCTTTGACACACGGTGCTCAAATATAAATATATATATATATAATTAAGGAATAGTTTCAAAATAAGCGAAATAGAGAAGGTATGGCAAGAAACGTGAAGGATGGGGACAAGCGCGTTGGGATGCTGTGAAAAAAAAGCACGAGAGAAGGACGCTGGGGGAAGAGCTGAAAACTTCTGGTTCACGTTTTGTTTTGTTTGGGAGGGGAGAGGGGTTTGTTGGGTATACCGGAAGGTCGGAGAAACGGGAGAAGAGGGCGAAGGAGGAAAGTATGCAGATCCATTGAAGTTTTGCAGAGGGGGGAGGTACAGCACCAAGGGTCGGTGGGTGGGTGAGTGAATGGCAGCGAAGAGAACAAGAGGAGAGAGAAGAAGAAGAGGAAGGTGTCCACGAGTAAAAAGCAAAGGAGGTAAGTGGCCTCTGTGGTACCACCGCCCTCACGCTAATCCTCCTTCTCCCTCTTCGATCCTCTTGCTTTACACACGACATTTAAAGAAGATGAAAGGTGGACGCGTTACCTCATACACCGACCCACCCCCACCGGCGGATCCCCCTCTCTCCCTCCCCCGCATCCCCCTTCCCCCCCCCCCAACGCACAGTATATTCAACATGTGTATGTAGATGTGCCACACATACACACACACAGAGAGAGAGAAGGAGAAAGGGAGAGGCGTGCATTAATTAAAGAAAAGAGGGTTCCAAAGGGGCAAATGATCCGATGTCGTCCTTCTCTTTCTCTCTCTCTCACCTACGCCTTTACTTTTCTCTTTTGCACGAGCATCACTCTCTTGGAGTTTGCGGTTCTACTCTAAAGTGGAAATAGAAGTGGAAACAAAAAAAAAGTGAGCTTGGAGCGAGGCCCACCGAATACAACGACACACACGTAGGAAGTACCTAAACTCATACAGGCACTCACCCGCACTCACACTTCTACGCATCATGACACGGAAAGAGAAAGCGAAAGAGAAAAGGGTAACGGGGAAGATGCGTGCGTGCGGCCCTTCGTTTCTCTTTTGTTGTTTCGTTTTCTCTACCGCCACGGGCGTGAGGGAGATGAGGTGGAGGAGTGAACTGCAGAAGCGGCATCGGACCTTTCGGTGGTGCCCTCGGCCTCCGTCCCTTTGGAGTGAGGGCTGCGGGTGCCCGCGGCATTCAATTCGATTCGAGCGTCAGGCGTATCCGCCGACGGTACCGAGCCGCGATGCGGAGATGGCCGACTAGCACTTGACGGTGTCAACGCAGCCCACGCACCGCCTACGCGAGAAACTGAAGCTGAGGTCGTCGCCCCGTCGCTGACGGAGGAAGGGAGACGACCCGTGGGATGAGTGTTACGAAAAACGTGATAGCGAACGCTGTTCTCCTTCGCTGCAGAAACCTGCACCCCGATGCGCTGCGCTGCCGCGCTGGCCTCACGGCATACTCGCTCGAAGTCACTCTCACGACACGCTTGCTGCTTCGCATCCTCCAGAAACGTGTCGAGCTTCTTCGACAAGTGGTCTCGCTCTCTGCGCAGCAACTCTGTCTCCTCCTTCGCTGTCAAGGCGTCACGGCGGGCGGCCTCCGCGGCTTGGCGCAGCTCCGGCAGCTCCCGCAGCCGACGCTGCAAGTCCTCCAGCTGCCGCTTCCACTGCACATCATCAGCACCACGCAGCCTCAGCTCTTTAATCTCCTCCCGCAACCCGCCACACTCCGTTTGAATAAGTTGGTACTGCTCATGCAAACGAATATTCTCACGCATGAGCTGTTCCTTGTCCTGAGTATAGCGTTCCTCCGCGATGCGTGCGTTCTCGAGCTCCGCACAGCGGGCCCGCAGCGTCTTGAGTTCCTCCTGCAAAGCACCTCTGGCCTTCTCCGATGCCTTCCAGTCTCCTTGCAGGTTGGCATAGCGTCGCTCCTGTCGGCTTTGTTCGTTCGCCAGCGCTGCCGTCATCTCCGCCTTCTCCTTCTCAAGGAGCTGGAGACGCCGCTGCATCTCCTGTGCGAGCGTGCTGCCGTGCCCTGAAGCTGCGCGAAGCTGTTCCACTTCGGCCTGTGCGCGCTGCCGCTGCTCAAGCGCGTCCTTGAGTTGGCCGCGTTGTCGCTCCACCTCCTCCGTGAGATGCTCGAAGTCCTCCTGCATTGTGCGGTGCGTTACAGCAAGGGCATTTTCCCGCGCCTGCGCATCCTCCTTTTCCTGCTTGACGACTTGCAATGTCTCTTGTGTTTTCTCTAACTGAGAGCGCAGCGACGCCAACTCCTCCGCCATGACAGCGCGTACACGCTGCATATCCTCACGCTGCCGCTCCATGGCGTCCGCCTTCTCCGCTGAGACTCTCTCCTTGTAAGTCTCGAATTCTTTACTCCGAGCGCTGTAGTTCTTCTCAACGATTTCCATCTTTGAGGTCGTTTCATCCAGAGTGCGCTGCAACGTTGTTGCCATATCCTCCGCCACTTCGCATTCGTGCTCGAGCTGTCGAACACGCGTGTCGTATTCCTCGTGCACGGTCTGCTGGGTTGCTTTGAGCTCTGCTACGACCGCCTCCGCACGCGTCCTCTCCTCACGAATGGTGCGGTGCAGGTCCTCTATTTGCGAGCTCGCCTCGCGCAGTGCAGTCTCGGCCTCGGCCAACGCGCTCGACTTCTGAGTACTCGCCTGTTCCTGTTGGGCTCGCAACCGTTCGAGCTCCTCCAGTCGTTGCTGCATCACGTCGTTCGCTTCTAGGAGCTCCTGCATCTCTGCCTCATGCGCACGAGCCAAAACAGTTTGTGATTGCACAAGCTCCTGTGCCTTTCCTAGTCGCTCCGTCATGACCTCCAACTGGTGTTGGAGGTACGCGTGCTCCTCCATCGGCACCGCACCGCCGTAGGAAGACCGCAGCTTCAGCTCCGACACTACCACGTCATGCTCGTTCTGCAAGAGCGCCAGCTGCTGCCACAAGTCCTTGTTCTCCGCCATTACAGTGAGCAGAAACTGGTTTGTCTCCTGCTCTACCCCTTCGCGATAGTCAAGCCACTGCTTATCCACATCCGCCAACGCTGCCTCTGCCCGCTGCAACCGCGCCTCCATATCCGTAGCAGCCGACAAGACTGCACTGCGGGTCACAAAGAAATTCGTTTGGAACTCCTCTGCTGACGCCGACAGCGATTCCATCGACGCGAGGAGTTTGTTTATCATTGCCTGGTGCACGTTGTGCATCTCCGTCTCCATGCGGCGCACCTCCACTGTTGGTATGTAACGGGCACGATCCTCGAGTGTCTGCTGAACCTCCTTGGGGTCGAGTCCCTTGCCAGCTTCCGCCTGCTCTAGACGGCGCTGCAGGCGCTCCTGCGCCCACTCCGCCTCCCGAAACGCAAGTTGCTGCTCTTCCTTCTCGCTCAGCAGTTGCTGACGCTGCTGGCGTTCTTTCACGAGCTGCTCCTCCAGCCGTCGTACATCTCCTTCGCTTGAGGTCAGCTTTTCGACAGTGGTGCCGTACCGGTGCGCCACCGACGTGTACGCCGCCTTCTGCTCGTTAAGTTGCTGGCGAGTCTCCGTCAGACGAGCGTTTGTACGGTGCAGCTCCGCTTTCAACCGTTCTCGCTCACGGTTTGCTTGCTGCACGTGCTGCTGGAGAAGGCTGCACTGGAACTCAAGACTCGCCTCGCTGAGGTACAGTTGATCATTGGCCACTGCCGATGACGTTGAGAGATGAGAAGGTGCATCGGCAGCGAGAGCGCCGACCGTTGTGACGGTAGGGGCAGAGGCAGTCACACGGGTATCGCTTTCACGGTGGCTGACGCGTCTGCTTCGCTGCTCCACATCCCATCCTGAAGCGGCAGCCGGGGAGGAACCAGAAGGACATGCGTACCCTGTGCTGCTGCTGTTGTGCATGGGAGCCCCCAGCAGACTTGGATCCGCCTCCTCCAGCGGCATGATCAGAGAGTGTTCGCTGTGCATCACCCCGGGAGGTGAGTATGGATGTGACGCAAGGCAAACCTAGTGCACCGTGGCTGCTAGACCTGCGCCAGGTTTTCTTTTTTTTCTAGAGTGGTGCGTGAGAAGACGAAACGTAGAAACCCTCAGAAGGGGAGTGTCTGCCGGTGTAGGAGAGAGGATGAGGAAGGGTGGGGGAGGGATTATGTGAAGTTACGATGACGGTCCTAGAGAGAGAGAAAGAGACCCGTCCCCTCCCCCCAGATATGCACACGCATATCCACAGAGGTATGTACGAATCCGCATCGCAAGACACGTTCAATCGCGGAGAGTTCAAAGGGGGCCGTGCGTCGCCGAGAAAATCTGAGGAGTTCCATGATAAAGTTGAAGCGAGACACTGAGAGAAGGGGGTGGCAGGAAGAGTAAAGGTGGTTCTCCTCCCCTTCCCCTTCTTTTTCTTCTCTCCACGTATACGAAAGTTAAAGATCGATGTGCTCTTGCACACACACACACATATATATTTATAGATACACGGACCCAGAGGTGCACCTACGATACGCACAAAAAATTTCTAAACCTGACCCCGCCAAGATAAATCAAAAGGAAGCTCCAGTTCGCTTTCGCATCGCATCTTCTTTTAACGTTCGCTTTTTTCTTCGCATTCTTTTCGCTGCAAGATATTCAAATTCCTCGAAACGCAACACAACCATGCTCGTTCTCCTGCCCTTTGGGGAAGGGGAGAGACCGGAGATATTGCCTTCCTTTCTTCCTCCTTTTCCGCATTTTGTTCGCCTCCCGCCCTGAGAAAGAGAAGGGGGAGAAAAGATGTGCGGGGTGGGTCTCCTCCCTCTTCTTCCTCTTCACGTGTCGTGTCGATGAGTATGTGTATCAGGTCCGATAGGAGTCGGGGCCTTCACGAAAGAACCGAAGCAACACCCAACAACACGAGAACGTACACAGAGAGGGGGGGGGGGGTCAACGTAGCCACCTCAAAGAAAAGGAAAGAATTAATGAGAAGGCAGAAGAAACAGAAGAGGCAGAGACGGTTCCACAGTTTTAGCTTTTACCGATAGTTTGGATGTATATATATATATATATATATGTGTGTACCTACCTGTACATGCACATGAACACACCGATGCATGTATGTATATCGGAATAAATATGCTGGTGTTATGTTCTGTGCATTGCGAACCGATATGCGCGCCACTCCCACCGTCGGACATTTCACTTTCTCTTTGTTTTTCGCACTTGTGGCAAAGGATAAAGACCCTGGTAAGCACGACTGCGCGGCTCCACTCTCACCCAGCCACTTCCGAGTTGGGCTTGCAGCCTACACATGACGTGTTGGCCAGAGGACCGTTTCGTCGGAGAGGAAAGAGGGAGGCGCAGCCAACGGCTCCTCTCTCTTTCTCTCTCTCTCTCCAGTCTATACTCACAGCTCAGGCCCCGATTCGGGGCACCCGAGGTGACGGCAATCGAATCCGAAGGTCACGCTGCACACCCGTGTAGCCGGCCCCCATCATCGACATAAGAGACCCCTGATATCACGCGCCTGGGGTGGCCCAGCATCATCCTGGAGAAAGAGATGCCTTCTTGGAATGGTTCGAATAACACCACAAAGGACAGGGAAACATAGGCAAGAGGAGGAGAGATGGAGAGAAGGTGGCCAGGAAGGAAACGAGCGAACCACACATTGCATACAAAAGGTAAAGAGATACTCAGAGCGAGGCAAATAAAAAAAGGTAATGAAAAGGAATAGAAATGCGTAAGAACCAAAAAAAGAAAAAAGAGAAAACGGAGGCAACGATCACCCCCACCCCCACCCCCCACCCCCCAGTATAAAGCGTACAACAGGAAGTGGGAAAAAGGGAAAGAACAACATGGAGATAGAACAACAGAGGAACATTATGAAAAGCTGAAGGAGGAAATACAAAAAGAAAAAGAGGGATGTGAGAGGGAGGAAGTTTCGAAAGGGGGGGGGAGAGAGTTGCAGTCAGTGTGAGGAGCAAAAATCGAAGGGGACACGAAGGAGAGAGAGAGAGAGAGCGTCAAGGAAAGGACGTCAGAGAGATCAGTTTTTTATATAAACACTTTTTTTGATGGGAAGAGGTGTTGCCCAAATGTTTGGGCCGGCAGCAGACGAGGATAAGAGTGGAAAAGGGAGAGAGAAACCCGAGAATAGAACTTTTAAAAAAAGAAAAGAGAGCATGAGCGATGTGAATAGAAACGTATGCGCGCATTTATGGTGTACGGTGGGGGGAGGGGGAAGGGGAGGGCATGATATTCTGTTCTTTGCTGCTGTTTTTGCTTTCGCAGGGGGGAGGGGGGGGGAGCCTCGAAGGAAGCACAGCAAAAGGGGGAAAAAGAGAAGCCGTCAGCCCCTTCTGCACTTCCTCGAGGCAAAAAAAAAGAAGTCTGCCCCCCCCCCCTCCTCTCTCCCTCCACAGAAAGATCTGGCAGGAGCTGAGAAGGAGAAGGAGATTTGGGAGAGGGAGAGAGAGAGAGAGAAAGGGCAGCGGGGTGTTAGACATGAAAGGAAAAGCCGCAATACCGGAGACCGTTAAAGGGGGGAGGGGGAGAGAAGGATGTCCCTCAAATATATATATTTATATATATATATATATAGCTTCAGCGTTGACAGAAAGAGAGAAGCGAAAAGACCAAGCTGCACGTGAGTAAGAGAGAGAGGGAGGGAGAGAAGGAGGGGGCAGAAGACGAAATTGTGTGGAGGTACAACCGAGGCGCTGCACACCAGCCCGTCTCCGATTTGTTTTCAAACAAAATAAAGGTCGTTGATCGCCCGTGGAGGGCAACACACAAAAAGCGAAGGAAAAGGGAGGGGATAATTAAATTTAAAAAAGCTGCTTAAAACGATTCATGTGTAAGTGAAAGCAGCTCTCTGTTTATATAAAAATATATTATAAGTTCTCAGAGACAGAGGAAAAGGAAAGGGGGAGAGGGAGAGACGTTAGTGACACGCATAGAGGCCATGAAGAGCGGCCAAGCAAAGCCATCGGTTCTCTCGCCGTGAAACTCCTCCACTCTCCCTCTCTCTTTTCTTTTTCCTGGAAGAAAAGAAGGAGGGAGGAGATGGGAGGGTCAATACGAGAAAGAAAAAAATCACAGAATAAGAATTTCAAAGAGGAGAAAGTCCAAAAAAAAAAAAGAGGTGTGAGAGCGAAGAGGCAATGGCAACCCCCCTCTCACAGAAAAAATGTAGACCGTGGCGCCTCTGGTCCACGACACTTGCCTGGGTTAGTAGGCCCTTCCCTTTCTTTTTCTTTGGTTCGAACGGTCCCCTGCCGAGTATCTCCTCTTCCCTCTCTCCTTTGAACAAAGAACAAAACATCTTCTCCGTCTGCCCTCGAGCACACCCCTCCAGTCTTTCACCGTTCTCTTTTTCTTTTTCGGTTTGCTGATTCGAGTCCTGTCAGGGGATGAGCATGAGAAGTAGCGAACCAGCGGTAGCATCAAAAGAAAAACGTGTGCTTCTTCTGTTTCCGTGTGCATACATATAAACCTGTACATATACATATATATATATATATATGTGTGTCAAACAAGCAAAGAAGAGCGTTGGACATCGTGCGGCAACGGGGAAGACATCATCATAGACGATAGAGAGCGTATAAAATGGGGGATAAGGAGGAAGGCGGAGATCACAAGACGCACCGAAACACCTACAAGACCCCAAAACGACTTAAAGAGAGAGAGAGAGAGAAGTGCAGCGAAGACGGAAAAAAAAGAGATGGCAGCAAGCACAAAAAAGAAAATTTAGTGCGTGTGCGCCTAACAGAGATCGAGAGAGGAGGAGAAATAGTAGTGCTCACCGCCGATCTGCACTCCTACATTCTCTCTCGCGAAAACGTTCCCACATCCATCCACACGCACCCGCCCTCGAAACACGAGGAGAAGAATAGCCGATGTGTGGAGGCACGGTAGAGAAGGGGGTGAAGGAAAGAAAAAGAGGGAAGAAGCAGCAGTGAGCATCGACAAGCAGGAAAAATGCGATGCGGTAAGCGCGAAGGAGCTTAACAGCGCCACTCTGTAGTCTTTCCCGACCTCCCCATATGCAGATAATCATCACCGCAAGAGAGGCGAAACAAAAAAAACTTCAAACGACATGAATATACACATACATATATATATGTACACGTATTGTTTTGTGTGTTTACTTTTGCTATTCGGTGTCGCCAAAATCCATTCCCCCCAGGGCAGAAGAAGAACTCTTAACGTGCCGACACATCATCTCCCCCCCCCCCTTCTTTCTGGTCAAACCCACAATTCCAGCTAGTGAGAGAGACGCTCTCTCTTTTTTTCCTGTTTGTTGGTGTTAACCCTTGCGAAAGAAAAAGGTAGAGAAGAAGCCGGAAAGATACTTCACTGCGGGTGGATCTCTGATAGCGTCTCCCCTCCCCCCCCCCTTCGCCTCCCTTTCCCCCACTCCATGAGAAGAGGGAAAAGAAGGAGGAAATCCAACAAAAAAGAAAAGCGCATTTTCGAGGGAGGTGCACAACTCCGTCGGCCACGCAGAAGAACAGCAGAAGGGCAGCGGAAGGATGCACAAGAAGAAGAGGAGGGGCGAGGGGAAAAAATTCGTGGAGGAGGAGAACCCACACACACAGCACACAACACATATATATCAAGAGAGAGAGAGAGAGAAACGTATGGTAACTTAAGTGATAAGGGCTTGCACAAGAACAAACCGAAGCATTTTTCTTTTATGTGTGTGTGTGTGTGTGTGTCTATTGGGGTGCAACAGACAGAAAAGGAAACAGGAGGGGGAAGGGGGAGGGGGGAGGAAGGAGGAGGAGAAACACCAATACAAAAGAAAAGAAGTGAGGAAGCTTTGTGGCCCGCTGCCTTTACCGCAGCGGTTAACATTGGGATATTGCAAGGAGGGGATTCGAAGAAAAGAAGGAGAAGAGGAGGCCTGGTGGAGATTTTCGGCCTTTACCGAAGCCGTTTTCCTTCTCCCATCTAACGCGTTCCTTCCCTTCGTGTTTTGCTTGCCTGTTCTCCATCGGATTTTTTTGTTAAGGGGGGGGGGGGGGGAAGGGGGGGCGAAAAAAATAAAAAAGAGGAAGTGAAAAGAAAAAGAAAGAGTGCGGGTGTCTCTCTACGAACAGAGAAGGCCGTACACGTGACACAACCCCCAGACTCAGAGACAGAAATAAAATGAGAGCGCTACTGCGAAAGTCTCTCTCCATTAATATTCTTTTCTCCCTGCTAAGCACGCGCACACTCCACAGCAGATGATAGCTCTTTTTCTTCTCTCCTTTTTTTTAGTGGGTGTGCATCACTTTGGCCAGCCTTTTGATACAATATAAATTATTATCATTGCATATACAAATGCACAAGACGAGGAGGGGTGACAGGGAGAATGATGCATCACATCTCCCAAAGGCGAAAAACGCACACCGCTGCCCTCTCTCTCTCTCTTTCCCCTCCTTCTTTCTGCGGAAGAGCTCGAAGGCACCTCGGTCTGAGTGTGTGTGCGTGTATGTCTCGTACCCATTCCTCTCTACCCCGTCTTCGTCCCCCATTCCCACCCGACTGATGCATCACCTCTCCACACCGCAGATCTCGAAAGCCTCCATGCACACCAGCGAGTGCAACTTTTCTTTTTCTCTGTAAACGGAGCGGAAACACAAAAGAAAACGCCGAGCGAGCGGGCACCGCCCAGCTTCGCTCACCGACTAATCTGTGGTAGAGATGATTCGCGTTGAAGCACCCACTGAGCCCAGCACCGTTGCAACGGACGCTCCTCGAGGCAGGTACAAGAGCGTCCCAAAGGACTGCGAACTCTCGAGCGTCTGCGTCGCGTATGGCGTGGGGGCGATCGAAAACGACGACGGCATCGGTGATGTGCCGGCAGACCCGTTCGCCTGCAACTGCAGTCTTACCGCTTCTTGAAGTTTCTCCGCGATAACGCTGTCCAGGGCGACCTTCACGGCCGTTGCAACGGGAGTTTCAAGGGCAGCAGCGTTCAGGGGTGGGAGCGCTGCTGCCGCTTTCCCTGCACCTCTACTCGGGAGCTTTTCTGCGGTATCCGAACTATCCGTGACGCGTGAGGCGAGCTGCGAGCACGGAAGGGAAGGGGTGCCACTGCGCTGGGCACTCGTCTGCTCGTTGCTTTTGTTGGCAATGCTGTGAAAAGGAGGACTTAACTGCACGACCGTGGAAGGGTTGGTGCTCGACTGACTTGTGACGCTATCACGCTTGCGTGGAGCCCGCTTGAAGTCGCCCTGCACATTCGGATCGACGTGCACGGCGTGGATGAAGTTACAGCGCTCCCCCTGGTAGCACAATCCGGTGTTTTCGTAGCTTTCACAGCATCGCAGTGCGTCAGTGCCCCTGTTGCTGCCGTTGTTGGCGCCGGCTGTTATCAAAATTTTCTCAGAGAGCATCTCCACGACGCAACCGTCTGCCTGAACGACGTTGAATCGATGGCCAGCCGGGAGGCGTGGGTACGTGCACAACTCCTCTTGGCGCCAGATGTAGTTCACGTGAATCGGGTGCGCCTCCAGTTGCGCGTAGTCGCAGTCCGCATGCACGAACTTGCAGCCGCCGCCCATCGTGCAGCTCTGCGGCTCGTATCGACGGTAGTTACGGCACAGCACAAGGCGGGTGATGTTCAGCCGAGCGGGTGGCAGATGCACCACGCAGTGCGTCGGGACGTCGTAGATAAATTTGAAGTCGGGATCGAATACCTCCAATATGGGCTTCGCCAAGACGTGGCTGCCAAGGACCGCGTGACCACCTCCACGAGACAAAGCGAACCCGCTGGACAGGCTGCCACCGCACTGCCCAACGTTTGCACTGGGCGCTACGGTGAGCAGATGGTGTGGCACACCACTCCGATACTCGGCCGCACCGTCCATCATGCCGGAAGACACATCGACGGAAGGATAGCTCAGGTGCGCCGGAGCGTAGAGGGGGTAGTCGGGGTGGGCGGCGTTAGTGACACTGTTGGACGGCATCGCTGCCCGAGCAACCGGTTGTGCCGCTGCCGCCGCATTTAAGTAGAAGCCACCATTGACTACGGAGGGCACCGTCGCAAAGGTCGAGTTGGCCCTACCTGCCTCGAGAGTGAAGGCGGAAGCGCCATACGGCTGGCCCAATGACGGTTGCGGTGGAGGGCCATCCTGCTGCGTTTGCGGCTGCTGCGCAAGTTGCATCATGTTTGCTTCCACTCCCACCGCAGTCCCAGCAGCCGTCATGGACGGCGATGCCCCTGCCGAGGCAAGCACGTACCTGGTGCATCCTTGGTGTTGTTTCACTGTGGTGCCCCTGGCAGCCGCATTAGCGGTAGCGTGCGGAGGAAGAGCCGGAGGAGCGCCACCGGTCGCATTGGAGACTGGAAAGGACAGCGATGACAGCGAAGCGAAGGTAAAGTTGTATGGGAAGACAGACATGCCCACATCGGCCCCATTTACGGAAAGTGACCGCTGCTGCTGCTGCTGCTGTGTTGCCTGCGTACACCCTTGCTGTTGATACGGTGTCTGAGATGAAGTCGATGATGATAGCGGCTGTTGAGGCAACTGTCCAGCGTCAAGCAGGGAGTATAATGTGGTATTCCCCGTCAGCCGCTGTTGCAGTGGCGTATGTGAGACTATCTGCGGAGTAGCGGTGAGGGACGAGCCGTTCAAGAAGTTTGCGTGGGAAAACTGCGAGTCTGCTGGCGTGGATCCGAAGCAGGAGAGCGCTCCAGGGCGCCCAAGAAGCCCCGATACATCTTCGTAGATGGGGGAGAACATCTCAACTGTTTGTGGGGGTAGAGGGAGGTGGGGGAGAGCGAAAGGGTGGCGAGTAAATCACGAGAGAGCAACAAAAATGCAAACCACAACACGAAACGAGAGGAAGTTAGGAGAAGGGCCAGTAGAGAGCTCGCGGCACCTTCAGGAATGAGACAGGGTATTGGCAACCGCTCCTCTCACTCCCTCCTCCCTTTCCTCCCCCTCTTCTGATTTTGTTCGCTTCCCCTTCGCCCTCGCTTGTTCTTCCGCCGTCACCGACTCAAAAGGATTGCAAAAAGGCGAAGGAAGTGGGCGGAGCCAAATCAAAGAAATGAAAAAGAAGGTTGCCCACCCACCCCACACCTCACCTGGCACTCCTTCCTTTCCCTCCCTCCCTCTCTCTCTTTTGGAAATAGATGGGGCGAGACACGTGCGCAGAATCGTGAAGAAAGGAAGGAGGAAGGGTGTTGGGTAAAATTGGAAAGCGGAGGAAAGACTTAAACCCACAAATAGAGAAAGAACAAATCCTGGAGAGGGGGAGAGAGGTGCTAAAAAATGAAGTGCTGGTACTGTTCAAGATGGGGGAAGGGAGGGGAAGCCTGGGAGATCCAAGAAAGGAAACGCTGCTTGAAGTAGCGAGGCTTCAACACGTCTGCGGAGAGGTTGGTGGAGTTCAAAGCGCAAAACCCCCAAAAATACAAAAAAGTAGTCAAGAGGAGAAGAAGAAGGAGGAAAGGCGGGAAGGGGGGAGAGCGAAAACGATGATGTCA
This sequence comes from Borovskyia barvae, assembly GCA_030849085.1. Lineage (NCBI taxonomy): Eukaryota > Euglenozoa > Kinetoplastea > Trypanosomatida > Trypanosomatidae > Borovskyia > Borovskyia barvae. The sequence goes on along the minus strand of JASAOM010001107.1, from coordinate 132,491 downwards.
CCCGTCCAATGGAAGAAGAGGGCGATGAGAGAGCGAGAGGAGGAAAGCGGGGAAAGCTCAAAAGATGCAAAAAAATGTTGAATGTCCCGCACGAGAAGTTTCGAGAAGTGTTGCGTTGCTTTTCTTTTTCTTTTTTTTTGAGAGAGAGAGAGAGGGAGGGGGGGAAAAGGTCAAAAGACCCCAACAAAAAAGAAAGAGGGTGCAGAGTAGCGGTTCCCGTGCGTTCGTTTGTGTGTACCGATGCACTCCACACGCACACACCTTGTTTTGCGAGCGTCTTCCTGCGCAGCTCTTCGTTTACTGTTCAGTGACCCCCTTTTTTTATGTTCTCCTGTTGTCGAAGTCGTCGATACAAGGAGAACAAAAATGCGGGAGATGAAGAACAAAAGAAGAGGGGGGAGCAGGTGGAGGGTGGGAGGGAGAGGAGGGCGGAGAGAGCGGGAGAAGAACTGCAGATGGAAACGTTGATGTAAGCGTGTGTTGTAGATTCAGTAATCGCATGTGTCGGGAAGACAGGGCGTAACTGTTGAGGAGGAGGAGGGGGGGAAGGGAGAGAGGAGAGGAGAGGCAGCACAAAGGTGGAGGGAAACAAGGGTTGAAGAGCTTCTAGGGGGAAAAAAGCCTTCAAAGACCTGCTGGAAAGACGGTAACAGGAGAGAAGTGAGAGACCCCAAAAAGGAAAGACAAACTAATGGGTAAAGAAGGACAAAGGTACTCGAAGACTCGGAAATGAATGGATGTATAAAGGCGTCGCTGAGGGAGGTGGGGGCGGTTATGAAAGATGTGTAACCTCCTGCCCTAGCCTTGATATGAAGAGAGGAAGACGAAGAGGAGTTCGTGAGATGGGTAATGCGAGCAGGAAAAGGAAGGAAGCGGCAGGAGGCTATGCAACGCATATAGAGCATGTGTGTGTGTTTGTGTTTGTGTGTGCGAGAGAAAGAGAGAGAGAGAGAGAGAGAGGGTCGTGGAAAGACCCCATAGGGGTGTGTGTGTGGGGGGGGGAGTGCGTTTACAGAAGTGTGCGCACGTTTTGGAGAGGAGGGAGGGAGGGAAGAGGAAAGAAGTATCGCCAAGATAAGGGAGATCATCACTGCCACCACGACCCGCACAGGGGGGGGAAAGGGGGGACACAGAGAAGTGAGAAGAAGAGAGATCCTACTGGCATCGGAAAGAGGGAAAAGGTGCGCCGCATTGCGCCTCGTTCTCCACCTCATCCTCCTCAGCAACGCATCCTTTTGCTTCCTCTCCATAGATGTAAGGGCCCCTTTGGATAAAGCGTCGCGGATGCCATGAAAAGGAAAGGGAGAGAAGGACTCCCTTCGATGAACACCTGGAACAAAGAAAGCACGTGCAGAAGACGCACTTATGCACGCACAGTCACGTACACAAGCTTCCCTTCTTTTCTCCCGAACATCTCGCTCAAAGAAGAAGGGATTCGCGAAGCCCTCTATTCCTCCTGTTATAGTTGTCTGATGCTTCATTTTTTGCGATTATGTATTTCATTCTTTTCTCTTTTGTTCGAGGCAGGGTGGTGCATAAGAGGAAGAAGAAGAGGTGGGAGGAGGGGAGGGAGAAGATAGGCTCAGCTGCGCATGGATGAACATGGTAGCGAAAGCTGCGAATTGAAACAATAATAATAATAGGAAGGCGTTTCGGGGAGGAGGGGATAGAAGAGAGAGAGAGAGGGAGAGAGAGACTGGGGTAAGGCACAAGTTCTCTCTTTCTCATGGAGCAGCGTTGTGTACGTGTCGCTTTGTCAGTCGACGTACTAGATTTACAAATAGATCGACAGATAGATGCATCCTTTCCATATGTGGCGCCTTGCGATTGCGCAACTCTTTCTTCGCCCCCCCCCTCCTCTCTAAATCCTTCTACTTCTTTGGGAGGAGGCAGGCCACGACTACTCCTACTCTTGTGACTTTGTGGGCAAGCTGCGGGGGAAGCTGCTTGGACCAGAACATGACATCCCTCCCTCCCTTTCTCTTTCTCTCTTGCTTTCGCGCTCTCTCTCTCTTTCAATAATATCTGAGTGTGTCTGTTTACCTCGGCGGGCCTGTTCGACATTCATAACCATGAAGAGAGGAATAAGAGGAAGTGGGGAGGGAGGGGGCACGCACATGTGCCAACGCTTGCACACCACAATGGGAATCCCTCGAGAAAACGCACAAAAAAAAGTCTGAAGAATTTTAAAAAAGAACACGAAAAAAAAGCCCACGAGAACACGCGTGAAGAGAAGCGAAAACAAAAAGAGGGGAGGGGGGGAGGGAGGGGAGGGAGGCGGGGGGGGGAAGGAGGGGAGCAGTAGAGGCCACAGAAACCGATGCGCGACGTAGAGAGGGGGAGAGAGGGACCCGAGAAGGAAACTGTTCTACCCCACTTTCATCAATGAGAGCTTTTTTTAAGGAGACATTTTGTCTCTCTTCATTTCTTCCCTTGCGTCTCCCATATATATATATATTTATATTTGGAGGGGCGGAGGGGAGAGAGGGGCAGGGGGGGGGGAGGGGGGATCAGCGATGTTCAGCGAAGGACGGAAACAAAAATGAGATGGCAAAGGAGAAGAAGCGAGTGCTGACAAGATCAGCGCAGAAAAATACCTGAAATGATGAAGCGAAGAAGGAAAGAGCAAAAGATTAGAAGAGGAAAACTGTACGTGTGCGCGTATATCTTTTTTTTTCTGTGTCTGGTTTACTTCGCATCGTCAAGAAAAGGTCGCATCAGTGCGGTACGAGCGTTTCCAAATATTTTTATTTCTTTAACGGTGCGAGAGAGAGGGGAGGGGGGACGAACAACAACAAAAAAGAGGGTGAAGGGGTGAGGCAATTGGGAAGAAGAAATAATAATAAAACTCGGTCAATCTCCTCTGCCACGTCTCACATCGAGGCATCTCCTCAACGCTCTGAAGAAGCAGCGAAACAACATCAAAAACAGCCAAAGCAAACAGACGGGAGCCACGGAAGGGAGAGAGGGAGAGAAGGGGGGAGGGAAGGAGGGTCGTAACGCTCATTCCTTTACCACGATTGAAGAAACAAAAAAAGGAGGAGAAGAGAGAAAAAAATTGAGAATACACACAAATTTTTTTTGAGGGGAGGGCGGCAGAAGCACTGTCAAGAAGGGGGAGAGGAAGGGGAAGAAGGTCAGAAGATCGCTGGGGGTGAAGCGATGAAGACGCGAAGAGAAAGGAGAGAGAGAGAGCGACGGAGGGGGGGGGGAAGGAAGGGAAGGTGAAGGTGAAGGCACCGATCGGTCTTCTTCTCCTCACGCACCCCCACCCCCACTCCCCTCGCTCTCCTTCATTTGGTATTCCCTTCATGTCCACCACCACCACCACCTGGCAATACCCCACACATATTCCTTTCTGCTCACCCTCCACAGCAGCACGTTCAACTTCGCTTCTTCCTTCCACGACGCTCCTGATAGCTGGCAGGGGGAGCGATCTCCATACGATTATGATTGTTGCTATTATGGGAAAGAGAGGGGCCTGCCCTCGTTGAGTGTTCGGTACTCGGGGTGTCTCCCCACTCCTCTCCTCTCCTACGCCCTCTCCCCGCTCCCTCTCTCTCTCTCTCTCTCCCTCGTCGTCTCGCCCTCACCTTCGTGGACCAGCGGTCGGTGCCTGCAGGGCATAAACAGGGGGGTGTTCGAGGGGGCGCTCTCATAAGTACCACCAAACCGCTAAGAGAGAAAGAAAGGCAGTAGAGAAGGGAAGGGAAGGGAAGGGAAACAGGAGACATGACGAAAAGACACACGCATACACGCACTCACCACGGTTACGGAAAGAAGCAGAACGGGGGGGAGAGGGAGGGAGGGAGAAGGTGAAGGGTAGTAGAGGAGAGAGAAGGAACAGGGGAACAGACTCTTTCCTCACTAACCAGCGCAGGGCTTCGGGAAAAAAAAAACCGCAACGAAGACGAAGAGTGGAACGTTAAAAAAAGGCAATGATGAAGGGCTACAAGGTAGGAGGTGGAAAGGGAGCTGGTCGAGGGGCAACTTAGCACTCCTCGCGCCCTCCAGTGAGTTGGCGCACGAAGTTGACGTGCATGTAGGGGTCGTGACGGTACTCACTAGCGCGCGAAACCGTGACACTCTCGTTCTTCGAGTTGCTACGGTCGTCTTCATCGTCATCGATGTCAGCCTTGCGAAGGTAGCTGTGGGTCAGCACCGGTGGCGGCGGTGCCCCACAGGTACCCTCACTCGGCAGCTGCGAGCGCCTGGAGAGCAGCGCTTGTGAAGGAAAGCAGGGCCCTGTCATGGCCGCCATAACCCCAGCCGGTCCGCCATCGCAAACGGCCCCATACATCTCAGCACGTACCACGGCGGCGGCGTCCACGGGGGAGCCCACACCTCCACCACGGAAGGGAGTGTCGGGGAGACCCAAACTGGGCCCGCCGGTGCTGCAGCTGCTACCGCCGCACGCTGGTGAGGACGGCGGCCACAACGCAGTTACCGTCGTGACGACTGTGGACGAGGCATTCCCCTCCATGGCCAGCAGAGAATCACCGCATGGCACCTCGCACCCGTGGGTCGACGCCACGCTGTTGCTTCCTGCCGGGTGCAAACCCTCGCGGTAGACTCGTCCCATCTTTTCGGCGGTGGTATCACCAGGACGGGCGGCCCCACTGGGGCATCGCGTGCCACCCGGCGCCGAGTCCTCAAGCCGATGCCGCGGGCCTAACGTGAGACCGCGCCGGCCGCCTGCTCCGCCCGCCGAGCCTTGAACTGCCCGCGCCGACACGAAGGGCAGCGGTGGCGACGCTAAGGCAGGTGCAAAGGGAGCGCCCGAAACGTTGTCGAGCAGCCGAGGGTCCATCCCGATGGCAGCGGTTGTGTTAGGGAACGTAGGAGAGGCTGCCGCACTAGCGGCAGACAGGGGTGGCCCTGGTCTGCGGCGGCACCGTCGGGCGATGACGTTCACCGCCGGTGCTGGTACATCTACCAAGGACGATGCGGCATGTCCACGTCTGCTGCTGTTGTTGCTCACCAGCCAGCATTCGTGATCCGCTGACACTGCTGTGCAGGATAGCGAGGCCGGATCTGTGTGGTGCGACGACGAGTACGCAGGTGCACTTAGATGTGTGTTGAAGGAGTCCCCATGCGCGAGCCACATCAGCGGTGATTTGGGGGTGAAGTGAGGAAAGTGGTGGGAGATGGGCGTGCCGCTGGGCCCGGACGTTGCGGCCGACAACGTCGCCGCGGGCACCCCTCTGGAAAGACATAGTGAGGAAGGTGAGGCGAGTGAATGGCAGCAGTTCGAGAAGCTCTGCCCGCTGCGGCCACCACGCCCTGCCGCTGCTGCTGTGGGGGCGGCAGCGGTGGTGTTGGTAATGGTGGTGATGGCCGTGCGCTCGCCCTCCCCCGCACGTCGACTGAGCACACGGTCTTCGCTTTCCACGATCGGGCCATCACTGCACCCAATACCACTCACGACCAGCGGTGGTGGCCGCAGTTCTGTGCGTGAGGCGTTCCTATTACCCCGCCCCGTATCAACATTGCCACCGCCCTTGACGAGCGGTGTTGGGGGCGGTGGTGCAAGGCTAGAGGGGAGCAGCGAATCCGAATCGACCGTCTTAGAGGCTGCGGACTCACACAAGACAGACGGTAAAGGGGAGGTCATGGCGGCGGTGAAGGCGAGTTCCTGCCGCCGCGCTGCACCTCTGGAGTTCAGCGGCGGCGGCGGTGCGCTGTTCAGCATGGCACCACGTGGATCACCTCCAACCAGCTGCTGCTGTCGATCCACGTTCCCGCCAGCGACGAGCGTTGAGCCTGAGGCTGCTGAAGACCCCCTGGAGGCAGCCTTGGTCCGACTGCCACCACACCGCGCTGGCAGGCCCGTGGAGCATGCCAGCTCCTCATGTTTGCTGCCGCGAGCGGCAGCGTGCTGTGCGCGTAGTGGGGCCCGCTTGAAGTCACCCTGCACATTCGGATCAACGTGCACGGCGTGGATGAAGTTACAGCGCTCCCCACGGTTGCACATGCGGTTGAAATAGTAGTGCGCGCAGTGGGAGAGCGGAGGATAGCGCTCCAACTCCGCCGCGCTGGCGAGGCCCGACTGCACTGACTGGTGCATAATCATGAATGCCTGCGACCCCTTCGTCACCAAGATACGCTCCGACGCAATGAGGGCAGCAGGTGACTTCTCGTTAGGCGCCCACACCTCGAATCGATGGCCAGCCGGGAGGCGTGGGTACGTGCACAACTCCTCTTGGCGCCAGATGTAGTTCACGTGAATCGGGTGCGCCTCCAGTTGCGCGTAGTCGCAGTCCGCATGCACGAACTTGCAGCCGCCGCCCATCGTGCAGCTCTGCGGCTCGTATCGACGGTAGTTACGGCACAGCACAAGGCGGGTGATGTTCAGCCGAGCGGGTGGCAGATGCACCACGCAGTGCGTCGGGACGTCGTAGATAAATTTGAAGTCGGGATCGAATACCTCCAATATGGGCTTCGCAGTCAAACTGGAGGAGCAGCGAAGCGATGGCTCCCTCTGCGGCGAGAAGTTCGTGAGCAGTGGGGCACCCCGCGATGCTGTCGATACCCACGGCGTGGCTGCCACGCATACGTTGGTGTGATACGTCACCCCCTGTGTCTCCTGCCCAGGTGCGAGTGCGTGCCGGCACGCCCGCGGCGCACCAGCCTGGGCGTGGAGATCTCGCTCCGCCATCCAGCGTCGAGGCACCCCACCCACACACGCGCACCGTCGTTTCAAACCCGAACGGAAAGAGAAGGGGGGAGGGAAACGAGAAAGCGACGCGCAGATCTGTCAAAATTAAAAAAGGACAGGAGAAGGTGAGGGGGAACGCAAAAAAGAAGCGACTACCGAGCGGCAAGAGTCGCCCCCCAAACACACACGCACACAAACAAGGGGGGGGAGGGGGGAGAGGGGGGGGGGATGACACCCACGGGAAAGATGAAAACCAGAAAGGACGGCCAAAAGGAGGGAGGGAGAAGCCCAATGTCGATTCTGCTGATCAGTCTCACGCATCCAGTAGCGTCTTCGAGGTGTTGCGCGTGTGCATGAAAAGGAGGAGGGGGGGTAGTGAGCCAAAGGAGAGGGAAAAAAGGGGGGCGCGAGGAAGGCACAAAAAATAAATTAAAGAAGAGACACGCACGCTTCTCCCGCTGTTGTCTTCCTGCCCCGATACGAGTGCTGCACCTTTTCTCTCTTTTTTGTTGTTTTCGAGGTTGGGCAACGAATCGCAAACACCGAGGAGGGAGGACGGGGAGGCGGGAGGGTCGAGAAAAGAGAGACGGGGGGGGAAAGAAATATATGTATACAAACAGAACTTAAGATCACCACTACTGCATGAAAAAAAAAGGGAGAACACACAGAGAGAGAGGGGACGAGAGATTCGAGTCTAAAGGAAGAAAAGGCGATACACACACATATATATAGAGAGAGAGAGAGAGAATACAGTTGTTCGGATCCTTCTGCTCCCTCTTTTTTTTTGATGGAAAAGGGCGACGCAAGCGCTGTCTTTCTTGTCTATCTTTCTTCTGTACCGTCAAATCCTATGTTATGCGAATTATAATGTGTGGTCCACTTGTCCTCTTCTCTACTTCTTTGGTTTTTCTTTGTGGATATGATGGCGATGCTCTTTTTTTCTTTTTTTTCGTTACGATCTTTTTCCTCTCCACGCATCAAAAGAAAAAATACGCAGCCTCACAGAAATATATATATATATATATATATATATAATAAGAAAGAGAAAGGCGGGAAGGTAGCAGAGGCAACACCTTTGTTCCTAGAAGAATACTAGATAACAAGAGAGGGGCAGAATAAATAAAAGTGGGAGCGAAGGGAATAGAAGGCGTGGAGAAAGCGAGAGAGACGAGAGCAGTGCGAGACGAAGCCAACAATTATTTTTCCCAAGAAAAATCTGTAACTTACAAAAATCAAGAAGAGCCGCAATTCACTCACTCAAGAGCTATTCTGCTGCGTATACAAAAATTAAGAGGGGGGAGAGGAGTAGGAGAGGGGGGAAGGGAGCGGAGGAAGTGATGGGGGACAAAGGAATTAAAGGGAGGGGAAAGAGTAGTCTCCAAAGCCTTTGCAAAGAAAATAAAAAAATTATGAGGCACACAAAAATGAAAAAAGGAGGAGTAGCCGCGAAAGATCAGGAAGAGGCTGCGGCCTCTTCGTGTCTGCTGTGTGGGTGGGCCTCGCGCACACCGCCTTAGTCGCGGACCTCTTGCTGGCCGCTGGAGTGGGCACCACGATACAGCAAAAAACACAAACGCCTCTAATCCCTGAAGCTTTAGCCGTGTGCAGAAGGGAATGAGAGGGGTTTGCTGCTGGAGTGGTCGACTCTCTCACACCCCCTTTTTCGCAGCCGTTTTTTGTGAGAGGTCACGAAATGAACAAAACTTTAAAAAGTGGAACGAGGGGTGTGAGGGGGATAGGAGTGGGGTTAACGGAAGAGGGAAAGGATAAGCGGGGAGAGCAAGGGGAGCCGGTCAGTGTCGCTGTAGCTCCTGGCGTCGATGCTCTACGTTCTCTTTTTCTTAAGATTTGCTTTTGTTGTTGATGGTTGACTCGAGAGCGAAGGTTTCTTCACTTCGCTAATACGGCAGACGTATCCGCGAAGAGATGGGGAAGAGGAGGAGGAGGAGGAGGAGACCTCCGTAAGATCTTGGAGGTGAAAGACGACCGAAAAAAAAAGTGGTGTGCTTCGAAACACCAGTGCCCTTTACAGACCCTTACACAAACGCAGACCCACACCGCCAAAGCGATCCAACGTGGGTGAAGCAAAAGAAAAAAGAAGGGGAAAGGAAAAAAAAGCAGAATGGAGACAACACAAGAACAACGATGTATGCGACGGAGAAGGTAGCTATAACAATCGATATATATTTATATTTCCAAAGGTTTTTACCTTTTCTTCTTCGATCGCGTTTCCTCTCTCTCTCTCTCTCTCCTTTTTTTTTTGAGGCGCCGATGGGAGCTTTTGAAAAGAAATTAAACTGATACAGAAGAAGAAAAGTGGGGCTTGATAACCACCGCGCGCTATATAGATAGATCGATATATTAAGAGAGAGAGAGAGAAATTGAAGAGGACGGCGACAGGAGAGAGGCGGCAGACGAAGAACAAAGCGAGTGGATGAGGGAAAAGACGCAGTTGTACTAAAGAGAGGAAGGAACGAACGAAAAAAAAAACAAAGGGGGCAAGGGAGAGGGCACCAACGAAAGTGATCTCTTTTCTCCACTGTAAGTTGCGGGTGAAGGTGCCACAATCTGTTCTTGACGCTATGGTACGCTTACGCCTTCTTTCTTTCGAGCTCTCTCTCTCTCTCTCTCTCTTTCTTTCTCTCTCTGGGCTTCGTTACGTGTAAATGGAGAAGGGAGGGGGAAAACGGGAAAGGGACTCGTAATGGGTTTTTTTCGTGGGTTCCTGTCTTGTCGCTGTTGATGTGGCGCTGGCGAGAGAGAGCGAGAGAGAATCTTACTATCCTTCCTCTTCTTTCTGCGTCTTTCCACGCCGTGTAGGCCTTCCCTCGCTAATGGTCCAAAGTGGTATTGCTCTTCTTTTTTTTCTTTCCTCGCGTTGCAAAAAAATTTGATAGCGGGAGGGGGAGAGAGAGAGAGAGAGAGAAGGCGGAGGATTAGACGGCGTCTGCCTAAGCGATTCACGTGTGGGTTCGTGTCTGCTCTGTTGCTCGCGCTGGGGGAGCAGCACTGTCTGCCTCGGTAAAGCGGGGTCACGGGTGCGTTGATGCGCCCGTCTTCTCCCCACTTCCGGTGCGATGTTGTGAGGGCAGCACGGAAGCTCGCTCGGAGAGGGAAAGAAACAAAGGGGCAAATAATGGAGGAGCACAACAAAATGAAACGGGAGGAGGGACCAACGAAGAAATCGAGTGGGAGAAAGCGAAGATACGAGAGAGAGAGAGAGAGAGACTAAAGATAAAATACAAAAAAAAAGAGAAATTAGCAGGTTTAAGGGAAGCGAGTGAGAAGAACAAGTCGCGCGAGTCGAAGATAAGCAAGCAAGCCTTCGAAGAAGCGCCGAAGTTTTTCTTCAAAAGGCTACAGATCGAAGTTTAGCGATGCACGGATGTAATCCAGCTCGAAAAGATGCACGACTGAGAAAAAAAAAGAGCGAGAAGGGGGGAGAGGGGGAGGAGGTAAAACAATGATGAAAAGAAAAAACGATTCTCCCCCCCCTCCCCAAAAAAAAGAGGTAGAAAAAGCGGCGAAGAGGGAAGAATGGTGAGGCAGGGAGAGACAGGGAAAAGGAAAAGGAGAGGGAGGGAAATGATGCGGTTACGGCTCTCTTGCGGTTCTTGTTTTGCTTTCCAAGAAGAAAACAAAGCGAATCGCAGGGGATGGAGGGAGGGGGAGAGAGGGAAGCGTTCCAGGTAAGACAAAAAAGGAGTGTAACTCCAAAAAAAAAAAGAATCACCCCTGCCGCACTCCGTCGCGCCGCTCTCGTCTTCTCTGTCTTACCCCTTTCTCGATGTCCGTGTGCACGTGCGTATGAGTACAGGGAGAGGGACAGAGAAACAGAGGGGAGGAGAGGGGGGAGGGGAACGTGAAAAGGAGGAAGAGGGAATGGAAATGGGGAGCAGTTCGGTAACTCACCAGGCGGGGGCAGCAGAAGTGAAAGCACAAGAGCTGCCCGCCCGCCAAAGCTTCTGAAAGCACAAGCCTCCCCGAAATAAGAAGAAGAATAAGTTCGAAAAGAAGACGAAGCCCCGACACCGAGAGGAAGATGATGATGGAGCAAAACGGGCAGAGGAAGAGGAGGGGCTCGCACCAGAACCGGAAGAGAAACGCTGATGCGCAAACCATTTAAAAGGGGGATCCCTACACCCACCCCACCCCTCACCGGCAAGATGAAACCACCGCGCACAAAAAAAAGAAAAGGAAGAGACGAAACGAGAGGAATAAGAACAATTCTTTACAAAAAAAAGAGAGAAAAGGGCAGGGTATGAGGGGCTGCAGAAGAAGACGGAGAAAGGTCGGTAGGAGGGAAAACAACTATGAAAAAATGAAGGAAGCGAGGGAAGATCCTTCCGGTGCACACGTCGAAGTGCCGGCCTCCTCTTTCCCACCCTTTTTGGGGGGAAGGGGGGGTTCTCTGCCAACTTCGGCTGTTCGTTGGCCTTCGTACCCGGATCGATGGTGGTGTTTGCGTGTGCGGGGGGAGGGGGAGAGGGGGTGGGGAGGGGAGAGAAAGGGAAAAAATATGGCGCTCTTTTTTTTTCCTCCCCCAAGGGTGAGTGAGGCAAAGCGTTCGCACGGAAGCGCCCCAAAAGAGAGAGAGAGAGAGAAGGCAACGTGGGACTCCCTTTTCGTTGTTTTCGTTTGTTTGTTTCCAAAACGGGGGGGATAGAAGGGAGATGGAACTTATTTTTCCGCTTTGCCTTTCCCTTGTAGGCAACGGGGGAAAGGGGGGGGGGGCACTGCTACAGAGTGACTCAGCGTGGAAGTCGGGAAGAGAGAACAAGCGAGAAGGACAGGGGTGCAGCAGCGCTGCCGCTTATCACCTTGTAAAGAAAGAAGAAACAGCGACCCCAACCCACCCTTTCGTTGCCGAGTAATCTTTCTGCGGAAGTGAACAACACCTACTTCAAGGAGTGATCGATACAGGTACACGGCAGAAGCTGAAAACGAAAAAAAAGAAACTCTTTTAATTTTTCTTTTGCTGCTATTGGCACTTCGCTTGGCATCCACGAAGAGTCTCACGTCAAACCACACCCGAAAAAAAAAGAGGCGAAGCACGTTTTGTTTTTTTTTTTTTTTTTTTTTTTTGGGGGGGGGGGGGGGGGATCTGCTGTGAGAGGTGCCCTGGATTTGGGAAACATTTTAATTTGGAACAAAAACCAACCCCCAACCCCCCCCCAAGCCGCCCCCCCCGCCCCCCCCCCCCGCCCCCCGCGCCCCCCCCCCCCCCCAAGATCCGTTGACGCTGTACCGAGAATTGGGAAACGAGAGAAGTGAGAAGCAAATCCCACGCCCTCTCCCCTCGCAAAGAGGAAGAAGTCGGAAAAGAAAAGGAGGAGAGTAGAGAGAGAGAGAGAAAAAAAAGAGAGAGAGAGCCGGGGAGGGGAGAGGGTCGGGGAAAGGGGTGCGCCAAACACTGTTTTGGACGGTAAGCACACGCACACACACACACACACACAAAGAGAGAAACGAAGAAACACAAAAGAGGGGGTGCAATATAGACGAAAAGGAAGACGGAAAAGGAAAATATATACAAATATATATATATATATATATATGTCGAGATAGAGAACGAAAGCGGGGGGGCCTCGTCTTTGGAATGATCGCGATGGTGGTTTGTGTGTGTATGTGTGTGCGACAGGGGCTCTTTGTTGTTCTTGATGATTTTTGAAGTGGAGAACAAACGGAAGGCAAACTTCCCCCCCAAAAAAAAAAGAGAGAGGAAGGAGTGAGGAGGGAGAAAGAGGGCCGGATATGTAAGAAAGATGAAAAGGGAAAGGGGGAGAGATGAAGGTAGAAGGGCTGCCAGTATACCGGAGATGTGCGTTCAGCCGAAACAGCAACGTAAGAGAAAAGAGAGGAGTTGTGAGTGGGAGATGGAGAGGGAAGTGGGGGGAAACGAAGAGGCGATCCAACGTTGACAATGAGTAAAGTGGAACGAGTCGAGGGGAGGGAAGGGGGCATAGGCTCCATGGGCGAAGAGGAAGAGATGTAACAGAAGAGGTGCGGTGAGCTCCTTGCCCTCCCATTTCTTTATCGTGGCAACGAAAATCTGTCGCGGGGTCGTCGCACAGAAAGTAGGGCGCACACAAACACACACAGGCGTATGCACGTACCAACCGCTACCTGTGGCAACACCGACTTCCACTGCTTCTTTTCTTAACCTCTACACACACAAAAGGGTGGAGGAGACGAGAAGAGAATAGGCAAAGGAAGTAGGTGTGCCAGGTCCAACCAATCAAAGACACATTCTTCTCTCTTTTTTTTCGTGGCGATGCATTCTCCAGAGATGATCCTCTCGTTTAGCGTGTGCGTGTGTGTGTGTGTGTATTTCTCTATTGGTGGCCTTGCCTCCCTTCTCCGGTCCCATTCCCTCGAACATAGACATTCCTCGCATGATAGTTTCAAAAAAAGATACCCGTATATATATATATATATATATATACTCAACCGCACCGATCGAGTTTGTTTTTGTTTTCATATTCGTTTGTGTACGCCTAATGAAAAGAAAATATGTTTTGGTTTTGATATCGTTCCACTTCGATAAGTACTTGAGACCGTTCCATGTTCCCCCCACACATGAGCACACCACGAAAAAATATATAAAAAAGGGGGCCCTTTCGCGTTTGTTTCACTTCATCTTTTGAATGCTTTCTCTCCTGTGAGGAGTAAGCTATTCCGCCAAGTATGTTGGCTTCCGATATTTATTTTTTGTTTGTTTCGTGAGCACGCAACGAAGGCGCACTCCTCTCCCTTCCCTCCACACCAACATACACACACGTTTCGTATCTGCGCAGCCCAGCACAGGGGGGGAAAAGAGGGAAGAAGGGGGGAGGGAAAGGTAGAAACACGAGAAGAAGATAAGCTTCCGTAACGCCAACCTCCGCTTTTGCTTGTTGGTGCTGATTTTTTCGTGTGTGTGGTGGTTTACTGGCCCTTCGAGGCCACTTTTGAATTATATATAAATTCCTGGCTCGAAGGTTCCTTTTTTTTCTTTTTTTGAGAAAAGGAAGGCGGAGGAGGAGATGCCCTCCTGCGTGCCCTTTGTAACGGACCGCTTACATACTGTACATGGCCCACGCCTTCATTCCTTCGGCTCAATATATTTTACTTCAGGTTTGCAGGCAGCTAAGTTCGTGATCTAGAAGATCAGGCCGTCCACCGTGACACACGTATCCGTGCGTCGCGCAGAGGCATCCGATTGCCTTCTCCGCCTCTTCACCGCGACGCCTTTCATCCGGCAAAGCTCGTCGAGACGAACAAGATCAAGGAGAAGTGAGAAGGCGCAGCCGGGGCGACAGGTTGGACGGGCGTGGGAGCGGAGGAGGGAAGGAAATGAAAAGAGGAAAAGGAGGGGGAGGCCTGCTTTTGACGAACTGCACGTCGAAAGGCCGAAGAAAAAAAGCAAGGGAGGGAGAGAGGGGGGGAAAGAAGAAAAGAAGACCGGAGAAGCAGGAGCGTCAGCAGCACACCGCGGCGGCAGTGGCCATCGGCCTTCACGCACAAACATCACAAAAGAGACTCGGAGAAAGAAAAAAAAGGGGAGAGAATGCGACAACCCCACGAAAAAAAAAGCGCATTCTACACATGCGCATTGTCTCTCGACAAGCACAAAAGTAAACTATCATCCTCTCCTCCTCCCACATACGTTGCGCCGATGTTCTCTTGTTGAGCCTTTACAACCCATTTGTTTCTTTTTTCTATATACGTTCCTCTTCTTTATTTTTTTAAGTTTCTGTGAATGTCTGCGCTGTCGAAGGGGTGCGCAAACACAGATCGACATTTGCAAACTCCCTTTTGTCGTTTTCGCTTGCTCTTTTCTTTTTCACTTTGCCTCTACCCGTACAGATTATAGAGGAATAGATATATATTTATGTAGAAGCGGAGGGAGTGCGTCACTTGTGCGTGTGTGCGTAGAGGATGCAATTCTTCCGTTCATCCCTCTCACATGTCTTCCTCAGGAAATGAGGAGAGCGGCGTGAACAGCACACGTCGGTGGCACACCATCGTAGTGGATCATGATACGAAAGAGCTTTTCTGCGCTAGAACATTCATATATCGAGGATCCTCTTCTCCTCCTTTCGTTCTTTTTGGTGGGGGAGCGCGAACATCTTTCAAAAAGAAGCGTAACGATCCTCTTTTTTTTTTTACGTGTGGTGCTCTTCCCCATTATGGAAGTAGTTTCACCGCACCCTCCACAGGAAATAAAGAAAAAAGTGTAGCGGGGGGGGGGAGGGGGCTATCTCTTATCGAAGCAGGAGAGAAGGTCCGGAGGTGAAGAAGGCATAGAAGAATGTGTCTGCCGTTCTTGATAGAGGGGGGGGCGCGCCCTCCTCCTTTCCTCCTCCATCGCCTCCGTTGCCTTTCCCTGAGCTGCACACACACACACACACACACACACACGGCGAAGACAAGCGGAAGGAGAAAGACCGAGGAAGGGTGTGGCAGCGGAGAACCCGAAAAGGGAAAGAAGAAGAGGTGCTTCATGTACTGCCTCCTCCCCCCTCCCACACACAAAAAAAAGCAAAAATGTTTCGCTCTCTTCTTTATTCTCATCGAGGGCGAGCGATGTCGTTCACCACCCCGCTTCCTTAGCTCAACTCTCGTACACACACACACACACACAGTGTCTGCTCCCTCCTCCCTCCCGCCCCCATGTGAGGGTTCCATGAGTGTGTGTGTGTGCGCGCGCTCGTGGAAGTGGGGAGAGAAATGAAAGGCCTCCTACTCTTGTTCTTCGTGGTGGCCGCAATTCTTGTTCTTTTGGGGAGGGAGGAGAACGACAGGGAAGAGGGGGAGAGAAAAGTGGTACACGGGAGGAGAAGCGGAGGAGGGGGCCACGAATGGAGCTGACAAGGGGTATCGTCAAGAAACACAGGCAACACGACATTCGAGAAGAAAAGCGAAAAGAAGAGGGGAGGAGGGCGGGAGCAGAGCCCCACTGCCTGCACACGCATAACCTCGCGCACGCACACACGCACGCTCATCGACCTCAACAGGGTCGCTGCTGCTCGGTATCCCAGCTTGCAGACCCTAGCGGAGTGCCGGGACTGCCGGTCGCACTTCCTGGAGCCGCACCGCTGGTGGTTGGAAGAAACACGAACACGCCGTTCGCACTTCCCAGCTGCGTCGACGGTGACATCAGAGTCGTCGGGAAGTACGTGCAGCCGGGGGGTGGGGCGCCGCCATTCATCACCATCATGTACGGCGTGCTAGCGCCCGCCGTCGTCGTCGTCAGCGGCGAGCGAGGATCACCGAGAGTGGTGGGTGACGAGACGGGCTGCTGGGGCATCAGGGGATAGCCCATGCACGCGGGAGGTGAGGTGCCGAAGAGGTTGTTGGGGACGAAGGTGTACGCCACGCCCCCGGGCATCAACCCGCCACCGCCACCGCTGGTGTTGCAGGGGATAAGCTGCGGGGGAGGGAGCGGTGGTGGCGGCGGTGGCGGCTGCCTTGTCACACAGGGAGACCGGGCAGCAGCACCGCCGCGGTGCGACGACGGCGAACGGCCTTCCACTCCCGTTGGAGATACGCGGCGCATACCCGGTGAGGTCGGCGACTTGGGCACGACGGGTGCTACCACCGTTGGGGCGGGGGCCCGCTTGAAGTCACCCTGCACATTCGGATCAACGTGCACGGCGTGGATGAAGTTACAGCGCTCCCCACGGTTGCACATGCGGTTGAAATAGTAGTGCGCGCAGTGGGAGAGCGGAGCGTTGTGCTCTCCCCAGCTCAGGCTCCCACGGGTCACCAGGATGCGCTCACTCGGCAACGTCTCCGATGGTGGTCTTTCGTTTGGTGCCAGTACAGTGAGCTGGTCCCCTGCTGGCAGTCGAGGGTAGGTGCATAGCGCTAAGCTACGCCAGGCGTAGTTCACATGAATACTACATCGCGAGGCATTGCGAATGTCCGCGTGCACAAACTTGCAGAGTTCTCCTTTCGTACAGTTCCCGGGGTTCTCCAAAGTAAAGTTGCGGCATAGTACCAACCGGGACACCCCCAGGGATGGATGAGGTCGGTGGAGTATCTGCGTCGCTGGGAGCGTGAGAAGCGTCTTGAAGTCGAAGTCGTAGACGTTCACCACCGGCTCCTGGCCCGCCGGGCCGCCGCTGCTGCTGCCAAAGCTCCCGCTACTCCGCGCGCTCACTGGGGTGAGCTGAGCGACGGGTGTGTACGCACCGAGGCTTCCGCTGCGTTGGTGACTGGAGAGGTTGCCCGGCGGCATCGGCGGCGTCGGTGCCAACATCATCCCATCCATCTGTGGGTTGGGATTTACCGACGACGTCAAGCTGTACGACCGCGAGTGGGCACCGGCTACACTGCCCGACGACGTCGGCGAGTGCGGCGCTGCACCGGTATCGAGATCCGAGTGGGGTTCGGAGAATGACTGGACAGTGTAGCAGTTCGACTTCGTGCCCTCCTGCTCGTGAAGGGCCCGTGCCATCGACACCACCGTGTCGATCCCCACCGACACGTCCAGGTCCGATTCGAACAGCAACGGACTGAGGCCAGCTCGGGGCTCGCAGGTGCCGGGCACCCCGAACGGAGGCGGGGCGGATGGGTGGGCCAGGGACACGTGCATGGATGACGATGACGACGACGAGTTCGATGTCGTGCACAATTCTTTCAATGGAGCCCCAACCCCCTCCAAGGAGGGAGAGGTGGATCGGATGGTGTTTGGAGAGACGCACCCTACCTCGTCATCATCCCCGCGTCCCCCGTGCGCCGCGCCGCTTGAGGCGGGAGACGCTGTCGCCGTCGGCCCCACCGCCCCTACCGGCATCGACGACGGCACGGCGAACTTTCCGAGCGGTGCGATCATCAGCCCCACCGGTGGAGGGCCCCCCGTCCCCGATAGCGGCGCACCGCGGGTGATTCGGTGATCTCCACCGATCACCCCGCAGCCCATAACAGGTGGAGGCGACCCAGCGAAGGTGCCGGCGGTCGCGACCGGCGTCCCCGTCAGCGACGACGACGACACGCGTGACGGCAATGCGGGGGATACGCTGATGGGGTGGTGCGTTGGCGTTCCCGGGGCAGAGCGGTGTGGTTTCGCCATGATGCCAACAGCACCAGCCCCGACATCACCGAAGTGCGACTGATATGATGTAGAATGGTTTCTCAAGTACATGACAGGCGCGCTGCCGCACATGCCGCTGCCGCCGCCACCGGAGGCAGCCGGCGTGGAGGTAAGCAGCAGATTCAGCGAGGAACCCATGCTACTGTGTGTCGAAGAGGCGTGGGAACTGAGTGCAAACCCGGGCGCTGAGATGGCGACTGGGTTGCCCGTGGATGAGAAGTGGGAGTTGAGGGCCATCGCATTACCGTTGGCGTTAGTGTGCGTTGTTGCAGATGTGGTCATCAGTCCTATGCAGTGCTGGTCAATTCCCGTCCGCCTTTCACGCAAAGAAAAGAAAAGAAAGTGGAGGAGGGAGCGAAACAAAACAAAAAAAATTCTCGTGTTTCCCTCCTTGCTCTTTCGCTCTCTTCTATTATCGTCCCCAACGAATACACACAAGGAAAAGAGAAGGCGGAGCAGCGGTGTAACGGATGAGATTCAAAGAAAGGTGTAGAGTAACGAAAGCGCTTCAGCAAAAAAAAACTTTTGTGGTCTCTCTCCAAATCGATAGCAGCGATAGTGATGATATTAGTGCTTTGCTGCGGGTGAGAGCGTCCGTTTTTCCTCGTACACACACACACACACACACCACACCCAGTTCTTCTTTCCTCCCTCGCACACAATTGCAGTCACCTATCAATGGCTCTGTGTATCTGATGATGTATTTATGTATATCTATCTATATATAAATAAATAATTTTGATGAGACTTATTTTTTTTCTTGCTTTAAGAGGAAAAGGAAAATGAAAGAGAGAGAGAGAGGCTCACACGATGTAAAGCACGCGCACCTTCTCCCTCTTACACACACACGCGCGCAAATGAAACGCAACTGTACAATTTTCTATTCAAAGAGAGAGGAGTTAGAGAAAGAAAAAAAGGGAGGAGAATAAAAGAAATTTCTGATGAATGAGAGAGAGAGAGAGAAAGGAGGAAAGACCACGAGCCTAGAAGGCAGGGCCTGAGGGAAAAGGAGAAACGGAACGAAAGAAAGAGAGGGGGAGAGAGACTAAGCGGCGATATCCTCTCCTTATTCGCCTGTTTGTTTGTTTTTTTGATAATAGTAATCGTATTTTGTCGCTGCTCGTGTTCGAAGAGCAGCCGGCCGCCACACCTTCACTGTGTTCCGGTGTAAAAGTGTAGGGGAGGCACACTCGATAGAATGCGAAAATGGGGAGGCGGATGCCGCAGGCACCGAGGAAGAAGACAGAAGGACCAGGTGCTGCTGCTGCTGCTGCGGCGGCGGCGGTTGCCCGCTGCACAGAAAAAAAAATGATTGTGAAAGCACGAGAATTAAGCGGAGCGGAGGGGAGGAACGGTGAACAGTTCAGAAAAAAAAAGATGTTCACTGTCGAGGCTCAAGAGACGATCTGTGTGGATGTGCGCGTAGGCGGGAGCCGTTTCCTTTTTGTTGCTGCTGTTGCTGCTGCTGCTGCTGCTCTCTCTCTCTCTCTCTCTCTCTGCCGTAATCGTGTTTCGCGTTGTTCTTTCCCGAAAGAAGGCGATGCGGCAGCGATCGAAGAAGAAGCAGAAAAGAGAGAGAGAGGGGGGGGGGGGGCAGGAGAGTCCTCCCAGAAGAAGGAATGCAACGAAAGTACTCAATGGCGCCACCAGGAACAGAAGCGGAGCGTAAAAAAAAAAAACCACACACGAACACCGAAGTTCGGAAAGAAAAGGAGGAAAAAATCGAAGATGGGTGGAGAAATGGATCAAAAAAAAGAAAGAGGGGCTGATGTACGGAGAAGCACACACAGACACACACACAGACACACACACAGACAGACACAAACCGAGAGATACAGACAGCAACACCGAGCTTACAAAGAAAAAAAAATCAAAGCGTTAGAGTAAAAAAAAAGGGAAGGGAAGTGGCAGGAAAAATTAAAGAAAACTTAAAGCGGTAGCGAAAAGAAATCTAAGAAAAGCGAGTGGAGGAATGGCATAAAGAGAAGATTCTCTCCCGATGCGTTCTTTCTCTCTTTTCCGTCCACTTTTTTTTCTTTTTGTTTTTGTTTTTTGAACAGCAGATCTTGCTGGGTGCGTCCCTCCTCACTCTCTCTCTCTCTGTGACAATATCGTTACACGATCGGTTTATAATTATACGTGCCTCTTTGCTTTTCGTGTGTTCTCGCTTACACTTTATCGTTCTCTATTTTTTTTGTTGTGGTTGTTTGCAGGGAGGAGGAGGGGAGGGGGGGGGCACCAAAGCGGGGCTTAACACTTGAAACCGTTTTTGCACGCTCTTCACTCCACTTGATCTCCATAGAGCGATATAGAGAGAGCGAGGCAAAAGAAAGATAATCCTGCTTCTGTTGATGCTTGTTTAGTAATATACACACACACACATATATATATATATTGCTTGCTGTTGTTTTTGATGGGGAAGCGTTGTTGCGCACCTTTCCTTGCACTCACTCACACTCACTCACACACAGATGTACTAACTTTTAAGTTGACGTGTACCCCCTCTTTTCTCCGTCCCTCCTTCTCGTTCGTGCGTGTGTGTATATTTTTGTGTCCGTCGAATACAATGAAAAACGAAAACGTAGAGAGATAGAGAGATGGGGAGAGAAGGCGAAGAGAAGGAGAGGACGTATCGAGGTGATTGTGAAGGGATAAGGGAGAGGAGGCTCGTGGGCAAAGGGAGAGTCAAGCGTGATGCACCGCAGCCCTGAGAAGCAACACTTTAGCAGAGGTTCAACGCACGCTTACCAAAAGATGAGATATAGATGTAGACGCAGATATGTGGTACGCACAGCAGCACTCGCGTTCTACGGCCACGGCGTCCACCGTCGACGGACGAGGACCCTGTAACGGTTTCGTTGTGAATGAATTGTGAGCGGTGAGGGTGAAAGTGTGAGGGAGAGGGGGAAGGGAAGAAGAAAAAAAAAAGAGAGAGAGAGAGAGAAGCTTCGAGAAACAAAAAAAAGAGTACGTGGCGGTTATGCCGTCGCGGAGCCTCCCAATACACACCCCAACCCTGGTCACAACTAAAAGGAAAGGAGTAAGGCCCAGAGTTGTGCCGGGAGGAATGCGCGCACACGCACGCACACACACACACACACGAGCTTAACGAAAACGAAAGTGTATCTTCTGTCGATCGCACCGGCAACGCACAGGAATCAGAAGTAAATAAGAGACCGTACGTGTCCCTCTCTTTTTTGGGGGGGAGGGGGAGGGGGAGGGGGAGCTCTGTGTGTTTTTATAAACTCTTGTCTGTCGTTCTTGCCTTTCGAGCTCGTGTCGTTGTTGATTGGAAACCTATACCAAAAAGAAAAAGAAAGAGAGTGGAGAAGAAGGCAGGAAGAGGGAAATAAATTTTTAAAAAAAGAACTCAGAGGAAGGGGAATTTTTGCTACCACGAGTCAAGGAGAGAGGCAGGCGCACACACGCGAGGGTCACTAGCTGCGACGGTCGATGCCGCCGGAGTTCTCGCTGTGTAGAGGAGCAACGGATGCGTGGCGCTCTCCCACCTCCCTCGTCTTCTCAGAGGCAATTTGTAAAAAATAAACTGAAAAATGATGGGAAAGAGAGGAGGAGGGGAGGGGAGGAAGGAGGAGGGGAGGAAAAAATACGCGAGACAACAATTTCGTCCCTTCTCGGTTCTCACATCCCCCCTTTTCTCCGGGCGCAAAGGATGCGCACTTGCTCTATCTAGTCCCCTTTGCTTTTTTTCTTTTTGTCCGTTTAGACTCTTTTGAAGTGCGCGCGCGTGTGTGTGCGGCGTGTCACCTCCGTCGTGGAGGAAGAGGGCGATGAAATGAGTGTGGGGGTTGCGTGTTGGTTGAGCCAAAAGAAGAAAAGAGGGAAAGTGGCGGAGTACAAAATGACCCTGTTGGAGTACCTGCTGAAGAACTCTCAAGAAAAGGGAGGGGGGGTGAAGAGAGAAGGAAGAGAGAAGTGAAGACGCAGTTTTTGTGAGGGGACATACAAAAAGAAAAGGAGGGAAGCAATATCCCTTTGCCGCTCTTGTTTGAGAGAGCTCTTTCTTATTTTGTGTGTGCGTGTCGCCCTTCCCCTTCTCCTTCTCCTTCGATTGTTCGCTTTCTTTCTTTCTTGTTTCGCACGCACCCTCGCCTGACCCTCACCACAAACACAACGAAAATGCGGATGACTTTTCGGGCAATACCATCACCAGCGGAGAGCGACAGACAGAGGAGAAAGCAAGCGAGGGAGATGGAGAGAGGAGCCGGAGTGGGAGATGAGCAAGGCACAGATAGAAGTTGCACGGTGGCGTACAAAAATGACATCAACGGCAGAGAAGTCGTGCGGCTTCCTCGCCTGTCATGCTTGGAGAGGAAGAGGGGGGAGATGCGATCGGAGGATCCTCTCCTCTCTTTTTTTTTGAGGGGGGGGTGTTTCGACCCGCTTCGATGTTCCTGGACCGTAAACACAGCAGGAGCGCCTCTACAGAGAGAGGGCGGGGGCGAGAGAAGAAGCGAGGAGGAGGGAGGTGGGAGATGCAGAGGAAAAGGCACAATAGATGATTGCCGAGAGGGGCGTCCCACAACACAAAAGAAAAGGCGGCCGCTCTCCGGGAGAGAAGAGATAGAAGAGCGGCGAGGTGGTCCGCCACAGGGAAAGGCGCGATAGGTCCGTTCCTTGTAGCTCTTCCTCCTCATTTGTTTCGTTGGTTCACCCCACCACACACGTATGAAGGTTTTGCCTTTCGTTTAGGGAGAAGAGGGGGAAGCGGTGCGAAAGGGGTAGAGGTGGAGGAGGAGGAGAGCGCCACAGATCGCTCATGAAAGATAACACGACTCGGGAACGCTCTCTCTCCCCACCCACCACCCACCCCCTTCTCCCTCTTTCTCACCTTTCCCTCCGTCCTTCCGCCTTTCCTCTCTTCTCGTTTGCTGTGCGGCCTGGATGTCGCAGCAGGAACTACGGCGGGCTGCAGCCACCACCTTCAACCCACCCCTCCTGTTCGTTGGCCCACCGCATCGTCTGCTGTTTTTTATTTTGGGGGTTGCAAACAAGGACAGCATTCAAGCTGGAGCGTCCTTCCGCCTCCCACACCACCACCTCTTCCCCTTCCCCGCCCCCTTCACTTTTTGTCAGAAGCGGCGGTGCGGGAGGAGGGGAAGGGCTCGAAGAAAGCTCCAATCGCAGCGACAGGAATGACCTTGAGAAGTACACCCGAGGCTTTGCTCTGCCTCTCTAATATATATATAGATATATATGAGCGTGTCGTGGTTGGGAAGAAGGGAGGGCGCAGGTGAGCGCAGCAGCAGCAAGGAGAAGAGGAAATGGGGGGGGAGGGGGGAGGAAGGGCGGTAGGAGAACAAAGAAAACTTAAAAAAGAAAATCGCCAAAGAAATACTCGTTAAAGAACGTCGTTCCCGTTTGAAGTGCATTACAGAATGATGAAGCAGCGGCAGATATATATTTTTATAAAAATGAGAAGGCAAGGGGGAGAGAGGGGGGGAAGGCAGGGAGCAGAAGCAAAGCACATCTTCTCCACATGCTTCAGGGAACGCGTTACTATCTCAAGGGGTGCAGCACAGATAAAAAGAGGGGAGAGGAAAGCGGTGTCATCCACATACACACCCGCTCGCACGTTATTCAGTTCTGATTGGGAACTAAAGAACACAGAGAAGCGAGAGAGAGACTGATCCCGGCTTGCGCAGCTTCCTTCTTGGTTTCTTTTTTGGTGGAACATAGGAAGGAAGAGGAGAGAAGCGGGGTAGGGGGGGGCCTCGGAAGGGAGGCGGGAGGGGCCAGGATGGAGAACTACCATCGGTCGGTAGCTACTTTGGTCATGCCTCCATCCGTGCCCCCTCACCCTCTTCGCACCCACTCACGCACGCACACGTCCTTTCCTCCTGCCCTCTCGCATCTTTCTTGACTTCGTCGTCATGAGCCTTCAAGTACGGTAGACTTGCCGTTCTGCTTATCCTTCGCCTCCACGGCCGCATCACTCGCGGCCCGAATGCGTGCGATGAGAACACTGGTGGAGATGCCGGGGGTCCGTGGCACGGTACGGAGGATGCCCATACGCCGCGGCACTGCATAATAGGTATCTTGAGGGGTGTCATACTCCTCCCCGCAGACCACGACATGAATATTGTAGTAGATAATCATCTCCGCTGTAATGCCTGTGACCGGTGAGTTCGGAATAACTTCGGAGACGTACTTGCACAACCGCACCTCGTCCACGCGCTCCGCCGTTGTCATGATGGGCGGCCGCTTGTACGAGGCACACTCCTCATCGCCGCAAACACCCACCACGAGGCGGTTGCCGAACTTCAAGGCGTTCGCCATCAACTTCTTATGGCCAGCATGGCAGAGGTCGAAGACGCCGTCGATAAAGACGTTACACACAGGCGTGAAAAGCGGCACGTTCAGCGAGTAGGAGAGGTCGACCAAAATGGCGATCAGGTACGTGGCGGAGCCGGCCAGAGAAAGCACATCGTTGAGAAGAGAGCCGATGCAGAGGAACAGCACGGCCGCATGAATGCGACGGTGTGCAAGGTGGCTTACATACACCTCGATCGAAAGCAGTCCTACGATCATCGCGTCCCCGGTCACACTGAGCAGACTGTATTGGCTAAGTGGGAGTAGATAAAACAAGGGCAGCACGCGGGCGGCGAGACACAACACGATGATGCTCTTGTACCGCTTCTTCATCTTGAGAAGAGCGATATTTGCGAAGGTGGCAATCACGAGGGCATTGTAGCCCACCTGCGCATGTACCAGTATCACACCAAGGAGGCGGAGACACACGATCGGGTAGAACCACCGCGCGATCATCAACAGCACCATCAAAAAGGAGAGCTCCGAGTCGCGAAAGCAGTAGGTTGCAACGTAGGCCCAGTTCTTCACCCGATCTTTCTTGAGATTAGACGCGTTGATGCGGCCTAGCACGGTATTCAGCTCAATAAGTTGCAGCGCTAATAGAAAATACCACTTCGTGCCCACATCCTCGATGTGAAACACTTCCAGTAGGGTCAAAGCCATGAAGACGCGCGAGATGGAAGAGCAGATGCGGGAAAAAATATCACCCAGGCTCGTGGCGCTGCGGCAGCGTTTCGCATGGACACCATCCACGGAGCCACACATGATGGAGGCGATAAGAAGCACCACCGCCATCACCGTCGCCGTCTGCACAGTGCGATCGGTATGGAAGAAATCCACGTATGCCGTCTCAAGTGGCTTCACCATCCCATTGTTCGCGGTGCCCGTCGCGGCGGCGGCGGCAGCGGAAGCAGCGGCGCCCATCGCCCGCGCAGCTCGGGCTGTCGCCTTGCTGCCTCCTTGGTAAGCGGTGGCTACCTGGCCCAAGACGGTCGTATCTGCACCGAGTGGCACCTGCCCTGCGCCACGCATCCCAAACACTTGCAGTGAGGACTTCACATCGCCGAGTACGGCGCGAGTGCCATGTGAGTCGTCCTCTCCAAAATGATAATAGGTGCTAATAAGTTGGTATGCCTGCATGCTGCTGAGTAGTCCTGCCAGTGTGATGGCATTTGGGGCCACCAGGTTGCTCAAGCAGTACTGACTGATGCGAATCCACAGAGGATAGAAAATCCGCGTTACAAAGCTGACAGGACGCGTGTTGACATCGCTGTTAGCGCGGTATATCAGTTCTCGCTCCTCCGTGGTGAACAAGAAACTGTGCTCGATCAGGTGGGAGGACATAATTTCCTACCCAACCCAACCCACTCACACACACACGCACACGTGTCTCTCTCTCCTCCTCCTCCTCAAGGCAATTGTTTCTCCTCCTACCCGAATCTATTTTGATTTTCCTACGTTAAGTTGTTTGTGTATGGATGGATCAGCGAAAAAAAAAAGAGAGAGAGGGCGGTGGTGTTGCCTTATCAGTAGACAAGAGAAATGCAGACCTGAAGGTAAATCACCTAAGTTATCCCTCCTATACGTATATAGATGTGTATGTATATATGTTGTGTGTGTGTGAGAGAGAGAGAGAATGTGTGTACGCTAAACAGCTGTTCTTCGTGTTAGTGGTGGTGGAGATCCTCGCGTTGTGTGCGAAGAAAAAAAAGGGAAAGAAGGAAAAGTAGGGAGGCGCAACAGCAGAGCGCGAGTGTCGCACATGCACGTGTGCGGGACGACAGCGAGTGATAGAGTGTGCAAAAGGAGAGGGTGGGAAGGGAAAGAAGCTTCATTCGAGGTACCTGTCAGGAGCTAGAGTTCCAAATCCCTTCGAGGAGAGGCGGGAAGAGCGGAAGGGCGCAGGGGGGGGGCACACAGCACCCCCACCTTCACACTTCAGTGAGCTGCCCCCACTGGAGAGAGATCGGGCGTGCATGTGTCGGTGTGCCCAACATGTCCCGTGCTCCAGGAAGAAACATAAGAAAAATGTGTGGGCTTTCCCTTTTTGCCCCCCCCCCCCTTGCCTTTTTTGTTTCTTCTCACCTTTCGCTGCGTGGCTTCCTCTCTTTTCTATCGGTTTGCGAAAAGAAAAAAGAGAGAGAGAGAGAGACAGGGTGATGGTCTTTCTGCTGTTCTTCCTTCACTCCCTCTCTCCCTCGCCTCCTTTGAAGTGCTTTGCATGCGAGACCATTACTAATTCGTCATGTTGTATTCCTTTTTTTGTTTGCGATCCTCTTCAGCATGATCGCCCCCTTTTTACAGATAGATGGAGGAAGAGGGTGCAGCTTTTCATTGCTTATACGGATATGTGTCCCTCTGTGTGCTTCGGTGGACTTCACTCGAATCATGCTGTGTACGAGTGTGCACGGTTGCATGTATACATACATACATACATATATATATATATATATATATCCTTGTGAGTGTGTGGGGAGGGGGGAGGGGAGGAAGGGGAGGGGGAGGGGGGGGAAAGAGAGGGAAGCGAAGTACGGAGCGCCATTGAAGACCGTCAGTCAATCTTTAAACAAAAAAGAAACCATTCGAAAAGAAACAAAGTACGAGCAATACCATAAGGACCAAAGGCGAAGAGGTCAGCATCAGCGAGAGAGAGAGAGAGAGACAGAGAGAGATACGTAAGCGAGTGGAACAAAGCAAACAAACATGATCTGTAACTCAGTTAAGGGAAAAAGGAGACGAACATCATACTCATAAACCTCCACTTACTTATGCATTGTACCAGTATAGAAAAACCTGCGAAGGCACAGCGTTGTCCGTTCAACTAATGAAAGAAAAAGAAAATTTGATCGTCCACAGGAAACAGAAAGGGGGAAAAGAGGGAGGCAAGCGGATAACCTCTTTTCTACATACATGACAAAGGAAAAATAGTTGGTGCCGTATCCTCTCTGAAGGAGCGTGGTCATTCTCATCTTCTTCCCTTATATCTCTCTCCCCTCGCCCCCCCCTCCCCCGGTATCAGTCGCATTTTCTCTCTTTGTTTCCTCTCGCTCCGACCGAAAGAACAGACTAGTTGCCTCCGGATCGTCCTCCTCTCCCCTCTCCACCCGCCAATCCCCTGAGTGGCGAGAGGCACACGAATCTAGAATAGTCGATCACGGAGGAGGGCTTTACGAAAAGGAGACCATCGACAACGCTGCCGAACAGAAACGCAGCGTCATTTATGAAAAAAAATGAAAGAGGGAACACATCGGGGCAGGGAGAAAGAAAGACCGAGAGAGAGAGGGGGGGGCAGGGGACTGAGGAAACGGAGCAAGTGGGGAGAGAAAAGAGAGACAGAAGGAAGCCATTCAGATTGGAAGACGATGATGGAGGCGACGCATAAAAAAAGATGAAGTAAAATTTTTGTTTTTGTTTGCTCTCACAAAATAAAAAGAGGGAGAGGAAAGAGAAGGCGTTGTACATCTAATAAATGGAGAGAGAAGAAACATTCTCAACAGCCGAAGAGAAAGCGTTATCGGCTACTACCACCTAAAAGCACATATTTCTTTGTCCGAGAGAAGAAAGGCAAGAGGCCACGGGAAGGGGGGGGGGAGGGGGCTCATCAAATCTCCTTCTGCCTGTGCATATCGGACCCTCTGAGCGGGTTTCTGCCTCTTCCCCAGCGCCCTTCTGGCTCGTCCATTATCACCGCTACCTTCACGCTTCATCACGTGTTCCTTCACCGACGTGATGAAAAAAATGTTCACGAGCACGCACACACTCATACACACACCGACATATGACAACGTAGAAGCGTCGAAGATATGGCCAGCTTCTATAGCGAATCACGAGCGAAAAGTGGGAAGAGAGAAGCCGCAACAAAGTAAGAGAACATATATATATATATATATATATATATACCAAACCACAAAAGATAGAGGAATAGCTTCTCTTCAACAATAATAATGCGTGTTGTGGTGCACACATTTTATGGCGGATCGGCTGGCTTCCCTGGAGCTTCCGCCAACGGAGACACCGGTCTTTGAACAGGGAAACAAAATTAAAAAAAGGGTTAGGAGAGGGAGGAAAGAATGGCGGGGGGAGGGAGTTAGAGATACGGCCAACCATTACGAGATGATCAAAAAGAAGGCTTTGGGGGGGAGGGGAAGGGGGCGAAGGCAAGAGGGGGGAGAAAGAAAGGAAGAGGAAGCTATTCTGCTGGAGAAGGGGAGAAGAGAAGAGGTTCCATGGGCCGGTTGAACGCCAGCATCATCCATACCGTCACGTTCTCCTCTACCTCTGCCGTTCACTTTCGGTTTCTCCTCTTCTTTTTTTTTCCTCAGCAGCACACGCGGAGGCGTACCAATGCCTCGTCTATAGGGAAGCAAGAAGATGATGGGAGAAGAGCAAAAAAGCGCACCAGACCCATCGAACTCAAGAGGGGAAACCCACAAAAAAAAAGTTGGCCTGCGCAGCTCCAACACATAACGGCTGCGCTGCTGAAGTGGTGCCATAGAAATACAAGAGAAGAACGAGAGAAAGGGGAAAAACAGCCAAGCATGAAAGGTGGACCACTACTCCCCCCCCCCCTCCTCATAAGAGAGAGGGAGAGAAAGGAGGAAGACGGAGAAGATCACCGTGAGGGGAGTGCTCTACCGAGAAGGAAATGAATGTCGGAGGTGGGAGAAGAAAAGAAGAGGGGGTTCGCTTCTCGTCCTCTTGTCCATCCCGACTGGAGTTAAAAAAGCAGAGAGAAAGACAGAAGGGATGACTATGTATCTATATGAATATAGATATAAATATATATATATATACATATTCCAAAAAAAAGAACCACATGCAGGTACCACAAAGGGGAGGGAGTACAACAAAGAAAGCCAGGCGGGCGAACCATCTCTCTCCTCCTCTTCCTCCTCCTTCATCTTGCGCTTCCATCTCTTCCACCTCGTCGTCGTGTGCATTTCTCCCATCGTCCATCGCGCCCTTTTTTTCTTCCGTGGAAAGGAGGGGGAGGGGCGTCCCAGAGTAAAGCTTAAAAAAGTGAGAGGAGGGAGAGGAGACAGCGCCCCAATATGTTTCGGGGGGGGGGGGGGCCTCTCCCCTCCCGGTATCTGCGAGGTGGTGCGAAGGATACGGCAGGGGGAAGACGGGAGAAAGGAGCACCTCCTCTTCATCTCCTCTGTCTTTCACAGGCCGGCACACGTCCTGCACATCGGCAACGGACAGCCCCCTCTACTCCACGCCTCTCTCGGACTTCAAGCCGCCTCCTCCTCCTCCGCTTCCACCACCTCCTCAATGCGGTAGATGCCCCGCACCGCCCGTAGCCACTTTTCAGCGGAGCACTCGATGTACGCACCCCAGATGCACGGATCGCCCTCCAGCAGCTGCATCACGCCCACGCTGGTGCCGGTGGTGGCGCCTGACGTGCCGGTCTGCCCCATCTCCTCCTTCGTATCGTCATCATAATCTTCTCCAGCGACGAGGACCCGGTTGACAAGTCCAACGGACGTGTGCACAACGCCGTGTATGAGAGACGTATCGTAGGCCACCAGCGTAATTGTGAGCAGGCCGCTCACCCCACTGCAGGCGCGCAGCAGCTGAAGCGGATCCGTCAGGGCATCGTGAGCGCCTCCCTCGAGGACGTCAACGGCACGAAGGGGCAACTTGAGTTTTGTGAACGCCGTGTTGGCAAGACTCACGACGTCGCTGATCTCCACCGGCTTCGAGCGCCAGTCATGAATGCTGAACGACGGCAGTGAGTACAGAATATCTTCCGCCGAAAAGATGTTGTTGTAGCGGGTGTACTTGCGCTTTTCATCTTCCTCGAAAGTGAGGGCGGTATTCCCGAGCAGCTGGGGTGTTCCGATGTTCATCATCATCTCCGTCGCCGCCAGCGCCAGACAAGAGCAGGTAGCCGAGAAAATGGGCTTGAAGGGGTGGTGCACCAGCGCATGCGCCATGTCATACCCTTTCGTGTCCTCGTAGACGGACTCTTGCGTCACCTCGGTGGTGAGGAAGAGGGTACCACGAGCGCGCAGATCGATGTTGTCGCGGCTGCAGATCGCGTGGAACAGAAGCGTCAGAGGACAGGTGAAGATCCGGTAGAAGGAGGATGCGTTGGCGTTGGAGAGCACCACCGACCTCGTGGCGGAGTCGTAGTCCACCACGATCGCGAAACTACTGCCTTCGCTCCCGTTCCAGACAGAGACATCCGCCTTTAACGTGCTCATGTCATACTTGACGATCAGCTTCCGCTTGGACGGCTCCTCCAGGGCGTAGGTGATAGACTCTACAAGATCCTCCTCCGACCACACTCGAAACTTTTCTGCCACCGTCGCCTCCACTCCTGCTACCATGGGTGGCAAGTTACCTTCGTGGTAATCAAAGTGTGTCGTCGTCACGCTCACGGCGTCATCGAGTGCGTAGTGCGAATAATTCTGTATGACGAAGCCTGCCCCTTCGAGGGGCATGTCGAACGACAGGAAGTACGTGATGTGAAAGCCGCAGAAGTTGAGAAAACGCTCGACGTTGGTGCCAGAGAAGCCCAGCTGCTCTACGGCATCGGCGAGCACCGTCAAGGGATAGGGCTGCGCTGGATACTCGAACCGCTGGTAGGAAGCGGACGCCAACGGGGGCAGGGCATATCGGGCGCACTGCAACACGTTATCCTGAAAGCTTTTACCGTCCAAGCTTTTGATGACCTTCTTCACTTTAGAAGCAACGATGTAGCCGTAGCCCATGACGGCGTTGTACAAACGAGAAATGGGAATGTGCCACGTCTTGCGAAACCGCTTGACGTTGACATCCGCGAGTCGCACGATACCTTTCACCTCATCCACGCCGATGACAATGGCAAAGTGCGCTGGCTCCGTCCGATCATCAATGCGGACGTTGACAGCGATGTTCACATCGAAGCTGATCAGCATAACGCTCTGAGACTTCACCACCAGCCTCAGATGCTCCAGAAACTCGCTATCGCTTATGTTCGGCTGCCCGTCCGCCGCGCCGTCGCGGCGGGAGGGGAGGACAAGGCCGATACGCACCTCTTGGCCTACTTGCAGCTGTTGAAGAAATATGTGATACCAGACGTAGATAGTCGCTATGGAGCTTCGATTACTCTCGCACACGATCATGGACAGTGGCAGTCTCAACATCTGGCACAGTTTCGTCAAGGGGATGCCACGCAGCTTCACATCGCAGACGTTAGCCTTACTAAGCAAGTTCCGACTGCTTTGCTTCCGCCGCGCTGAGTCAGAGAAGATGAAGGTGACAGCGAGGTGGTGTAGCATGGCAAGGCCAAGCAGGTGGGTGGCAATCTTTACGTTGAGGACGCTCGTCATGAGGCCACCGGCGCTGCTGCCATCGAGCACGAAAAGAGGAAACATCGAGGGGATCCGCGTCGCGTAGGTTTCGTTTTTGAAGACACGCACGTAGCCACGCGAGAGGAGCGAGTAACGATCGACCACCCGCACGGACTGGTGGAACGCCTGCAGGCTTACCACGTTCTCCTCCATCGCCAAATTAGCAAAGGCGCTGGCGAAGTGGTGGGCGTGGACGCGGTGCCAGGGTCCCTCCTCCTCCTCCTCTTCCTCCTCGATGTCCTCACCCTCGTCGTCGGCGAAGCGCAGGGGGTGCTGTTCAGCCGTGATGAACGGCGTCAGCAGTCGCACTTCATGCTTTACGGGATCGAAGCTCTGGAGAATGCAAAACGCTCCCCCACCGTTGGGGGCGTAGCGGGCAGTCGCCATCACAGCCGCCGCCTCCTCTTCGGTATCGCACAGGTTACTGCGTAGCCGCAGTTGGTCCTGTTCCAGCACGTAAGGGTCGTAGTTGAAGATGTAAGTCGACTTCCCTTCTCCAAGATGCTGCAGGAGTTCTTTTCGGAATTGAGCCAAGTTGGCGATGGGTGGATGCTCCCCCATCCCCTCGATATCGTCCCCTGTCTCGGGATCGAGCACCTCCAATTCGAAGGTGGCCATCTCGCAGTGGATGTGGGCCAACTCGCGGATTTCTTCTTCGTTGAGGTACTGCCCTGCCTCCTCGTCGAGCTCAAACTCGTCTGTCGAGTAACCGTGGGCGGGGGCGGCGGTACCGTGAAAGCAGGTGTGCAGGTAGTCTCCTACGACGTCATACAGCTCCGCCAGCGTCACAGCAGGGAGAGAGATGTAATGGACACCCATACGATTCGCCCGGAGCACCTTCTCCACTGACGTGGGCACCCCTGACACATAGCTGATGGCCAGGGCCGCGCAGCACAACCACGAGCACGGCGCCCCCGGAAGCAGCAGCGACTCCACGTCGTGCTTGCTGTACAGGCCCGGTTGTGTATGTGGGAGGACGTCGTCAAACCGAGGGATGGGCCGGAAAAAGCGAGCACGCATTTGATCCGCCACGATACTTTTCTTCCGAGTCGCCTTTGTGAGTCCCTCCGCTGGTCGTGCCCCATCCAGGTCCACCGGCGTGTGCATCCCCCCTTCCACATAGCTCCCCACCATCACCACCGCAGCAGCAGCTGCTGCTGCAGCTGTCAGCTCAGTGGCGGGGATCCGCTCGAAGGATATGCTTTTCTTCTGCTGATCTGCATGCGATGCCGCATCTCCATTGCCATCCCGATGAACGCGCTTGTCATCCATCGCCGACGCACCTGCCGCACCCATTCCGGAGGAAAAAGACGTGCCCAAGGATCCTATGGTGAAGGGAGAGGAGCCGCCGTAGCTTTCCTCGCAGATCTTTATACCTCGACGTCCAGCCCCACCTGCGTTGGCAGTAGCCGTGGGGCTGGTGGCGCCGAGAGGGGCACCCTTGAAGCCGAATCCATGGCGTATCTGGGCGGTGCCGTTCGCGGCGGTGCCGTTCGCGGCGCTGCCGTGCTCGGCCGGAGGCGGACTCGCAGGTAGAGAGTGAGGGGACGTCGGCGAGGAGTTTGCCAGCAGTTTCAGCATCGGTGTCTCCGTGGACGGCGGTGGAAGATGGGCGGGGGTCTCTCGGGGTGGAACGACGGCAAGTACCGGTCTGCTAGTGCTGCCACTGCCGGTACTGGATTCTTCATCCGAGGAGGACGACGAGTCGCTATCGCTGCTGTTCTCCGGGCTAAGGAGTACGTGGCCCTCCCCGATGCCGAACCCTACCGCCACGGCTGTGCCAGCCAAGGGAGAGATGCCCGTTGGCGCCGGCGACGCTGCCGTAATGGGGTTTTGCGGGAGAGAGGGGAGCTTTGCAACCGTCTTGGGCGGCGCCACCGGTGGGGTTGGCGAGAGCTGCACCACTACAGGGCGGGGTATGGGTTGCAGATGATGGTGCGCTGCTGCCTTGTTCCCTACCGCACCAGCACCGTTGACACTGACGGGTTCGAGCCCAGATCCCGGCAGAAGCAGCGTCTCCTGCGAGGCAGTGACCGCTGGGCCGGCCGCTGGGGATGCAACGCGCGTCATCTCTTCATGAATGCGGTTCAGTTTCTCCTCGATCATCTTCAGGTGCGCCTCCGTCTTCTCGTACGCGGCCTGCATCGTCGCCATCGACATGGCCGACGGATGTTGCGGTTGTTCTGCCTGTCCGGAAGAAACCGGGTCTGAGTTGCGATAGGCCTTGGAATTTGATGTCACCGCTGCTTCAGAGGAGTTTGGTGTAGCGTTCGGTACCGTGCGCGGCACGGAGCTCGGTCTAAAGTAATTGACGGGGTGCCTTTCGCCCCGCTGCGGCACCGGCACAGAGGCAACGCGTGAGGTCGGATGCAGCGTTACACGCGGTAGTCGTCTCATTTCTGTTTTAGATTGCGGCATCGAGTGGAAGAGTTCGGAAGGGCGAGGCATCAACGGCGGTGCCGCTTTCGTGCTTAGGTGGTCCATAGTGCTTTTCCTTCCCTTTTGTGTGCGTGTGTGTGTGTGTAAAATGCTGGCAAATTCTGAAGTAATATGGAAGAAACGGAAGATGCGAAGCGCCTCTGTATCTACAAGATGTACACACACAAACTCGTCCCTAACTCGGAATGGAAGGCCCCTTCTTTCTGATTTCCTCCCTTACACAAGAACAAAACCTAAAATATTGTTCTTCCTCTCACGTTGCTCTTCTTGCTCTTCGCCGTTTGCCCTATGTATCTTTTTTTTTTTGGGGGGGGGGTGAGAACCTGTTCCGATGCCCTGCAAAAGAGAAGAGGCGACGAGAAAAGGAAGGTAAAGGAGGGAGGAAGAGACGGAGCTTCGCTTTCTCAGTCTCTTATATTATGTTATCCTTTTTGAAGGGGGAGGAGGCGATGTGTGTCCCTCCCTTTCCGTGTTTCTGCTTTTTCGAAATATTCGCCTCTCTCTCTCTCTCTCTCTCTTCGTGTATGTGTACGTCTGTGTGTGTGTGTGTGTGTGTGTGTTGAGAAGGAGCAGGGAAGCGACGAGAGAAAGGGGTGTGATGAAAAGGGGTGGAGGGAGAAGGAGAGGGAATCGAGAGAAAAAGGACGGAGCCCTTTCGGATTCCGTGTTTAAAAAGAAAAAACAGGAAAAACGAGGGAAAGGAGGCAGAACGGGGACCTCTGGCTTGTAACGGCGCGGGGGTGCCTGCACCACACAGACAGAGCGAGAAGCGCCTGAACCCTCACGCCCACCAGCAAACCGTAACAATTTTAAAAAAAAAAGAGGAAGAAGAAAACAAAGTGCTTTCACAAGTCGACCCACACGCAACCGTACGGCGGTTCCTCAGGTGGCCTCCCAAGAATTTCTCAGCCGCACGAAAAGAAAAGAGAGGGGGAGAGAGCGGAAGGGCCGCGGTGGGGGAGATCAACGGGAAGTGCCAACAACGAAACGAAAAAGGGTGAGGAGGATGAGCCGCACCCCAGCGAGAGAACACAACAAATGTATACCGTGCGCCAATAAAAAAAAAAATTGTGCACACGCGGACCCACTAAATCCCTTCTTTTTTTTTTGACGGACAACAGGCGGGGCGGGGCGGGAGAGAGGAGGAGGAGTAGACAATGAAAGTGGATGAGGACGAGAAAGGAAGGCGTCGAAAGGACAACACACACACACACACACACGCATTCGCACGTGCGACGCCAGACAGGAAAGGGCGAAGGCGGAGGGTAGAGAAGGAAATAAGGGAAAACAAATTGAGAGAGTGCCAAGAAAAAGAAAGTGAGGGAGAGAACGAGAGGGGGATGGTGATGGAGAGCCGCTGATCTTCTCCTGCATATGTCTAGGCGAATGCTCAAGACCGGAGCGATGTGGAAGTAAGGGGGGAGGCGAGAGGGCAAAGGGAGTGGAGAGAGGGAAAGGCAAGGTGCCGCGAGTCCGCGCCTGTCTTTATAGGCGGGTGGGAGGATGGGATCCTATCTGCTCGTCCCCCCGCCCCTCCCCCCTGTCCCTCCCTCCCTTTCTCGGGGCCCTGCGCATCGGGAACCAATCGCAGTTGCCCGCGCGTTATATCAGATGCAGTTTGACTTAAATGTCTTTCTTTGAAGGGAGGGGGCCGAACCACAGCAGACCGAAGCAACGATATTCGAGAAACCAAAAAAAAAAGTTTTATGCACGGGGAGGTCTGGAAGAGGAAAAGGACGGAAAGGAGGAAGGCAAGAGCCGTTTGATGGAGGGCGACAGCTGTGTTGGATCGAATACGTATCCATATAGATATATATAGATATAGAGAGAGAGAGGGGGGGAGAGGGAGAGGAAGGCGGATGAGGAAAACCAGAAAAGAGAGATCGATGAAATACACTACAGGCCCTCAAGCCCCTCCTCCCCTGGCCCCCTCCTGTCCCCTGCGTCACCATCTCTTGCTTACTCCACTTTTCCCGTGAGGCCAACGTTGTAGGCCAGCCACAGCACCGCGCACAACAGCCCAAACGCATTGAAAACAAACAGCAACTCCCTCGTTAGCGTGCTCCAGCGCTCGCCAGTGTCGTTATTAGCCTCTGCATTGGCATGCCACCGCCACATCACCCGTCCCTCCTCGGTAGAGCCGATGAACACGTTGGCGACGTGAGGATAGACCTGAGGTGAGAGCCACCGAGCAGGTGATGAAGAAGTGGAAGAGGGCGGGGAGGCGAGCACTTTCAGCTTATCCCCTCGTAATGATGATTGTGCGTGCGTTTCGGTGGGACCTTCTGTTTCGGAGAGGTCGTGGTCAGCGCCTTCCGCATCGCAGCGGTCCGTCCGTAAGGGCCCGTCGCGGCGTCGGCGCAGCCCTGTGGATGCAAAGGCTGGCACCAGCTGAGGCACCGACACGACCGTAGGCGAACACCTCCCGATCCTCCCCCCTTCGTCCTGTTTTTCTGAGCTCGGGGCGTCCGCAGCCGCGACCTCAGATGGGCCCTGTGATCCCGAATCCCTCGCAGAAGACCCTGAGGGTACGGCATACAGCAGGAGGTGGGCGTCATAGGGCACATCGTCTATATCGTAATACCCCACCAGCGTCCGATGCTGCTTGAAGCCGTGACGGGCGTAGAAGCGAAGAGCGGCGTCGTTTCCCACAATGCAGTGCAACCAGACGTCGCGCACGCCCGTCTGCAGCTCAAACTGTCGTGCCTCGCGGCGCACCGCCTCGGCCTCCTCGTCGGTGAGGACATCCGGAATTAGTCTTTCTCGCTGGCAATGGACGTCCACTTCATCCTCCGTCAAGCCGAGCTTGCGCAGCCGCTGGCGTGCCTGTCGGTCCTCCATCCAGCTGTGCAACTCGGGTAGATAAGCAGAGATAAGGTTCTTCAAGAAGGTGGGAACTCCAGAGACCACAGTAGCCGCACCAGCACCTGAAGCAGGAGATGGCGATATTGGTGTTGATACCGCTGACGGCCCTGTAGTCAACCAGTCTTGCCTCTCATTAGTATTATGGTTGGCTTCCTCTTTCGTAGCATCGAGTACCGTCACCTCGGGCAGCGACGCTGTTGCTGCTGCTAACGCTATCGTAGTACGACTCCTCAGCTTCGCCTCGGCAAGCAAGGCCACGAGCTGTCGTTCATCGTAGTGTAAGCAATCCTGTGCGTATACGGGGCGCCGCTGCAGGACGTAGTGGAGGAAGCGATCCAGTAAAGCATGGCCCAGCCCACATCCTTGTAGTGGTGGATCCACCACGAACGATCCGATGTAGGCCGTTGGGTTGGAGAGGAGGAAGCCGTCGTCATGGCGTGCGTAGGCGAGCTGCCCGAAAATGAAACCCACGATCACCGTATACGTTTCATCGTCTTCTGGATGCGATGCCGGTCCCCCGCTGCTGCACACCTGGTTGAGCTCCTGGGCCGCGATAAAGCTCAAGATCTCCGCACGTTCCTCCCTCAAGTAAGGTGCTACGAATGTGCGCTTTGACACGGGTGGTGGTACTTTCCGGGGTAGTGGTGGAGACGCAGATGATGGGAGTGAGGGTGGCGGTGGTGGTGGAGCTCCACCTGCGTCACACGGGGGAGTCGCGCTGGCGGGGCTTGCAGGCGGTTGCAGCAGCACCTCTTGCGGTGGCAGCGGTGTCGTACACGAAGCTGATCCCTCTTCTCTCAGTTTTGCCGAGGTGGTCGTCGCTGTCGTGGTAGGAAGAGAAAAAGCATCTCCCTTCCTCGTTCGGTTCCTCCTGGTCCACGCCTTATACATCGCCGGCGTTGTGAGGGCTATCAAAGGGATGCAAGCGTCGGAGCTGAGCAGCCACTCGTAGTAGGGCAGCGAGTAGCCAAGTGGGAAGGCATCCTCATGCATTTGGTGGAGTCGGCGAAGGTCGCTCTGCTGTACATGCCAGCGCAGGTGGATCCTCAGGGTTGATGCCGCTGCGGGGGTCACAGAAGGCGAAGCATCCGAAGAGCCGGACGCCCAAACGGCATCCGCTGAGTGCTGGTCGCATGCCTTCGCCCTCGCCATCGGCAGCTCCACTACCTCCGAAGCTGGCAGGCGCCGATCAAGCACCGCCGGCGTGACAGCGGACGCCGGCATTTCCCTCGATGGAAGCACTGGGGGCGTCGCGCGAATGATTGGCGGGGGCACCCCCTCGAGCGAACGAGTGCGGCCACCAGCGCAGCACACAGGCAGTCGTAGAGGAGGAGGAGGCAGTGGTGGTACGGACCCGTTTGATGCTGTGTCAACGATGGGACGCCTCTTCACTGATATGTTCGCTCTGTCCTTGCTGCTGCTCGCCGTTCTCTATCTCTCCTTCTTTACTCGTCAGTAGGAACCCCTCGCTACTTTCTTCTCTTGCTCTACCTACCTTTCTGCTCTACCTTCGTGGTGTTTGTATATCTTCTGAATAGGAGCAACAAATCAGGAGGTAGAGGGGCACAGCCAGACGGCTGGTTAGCGAAACCCTTTCTAAAAAGGGGGCAAAGATGTGAAAGCTATTCAGCTTTCCTCCCTTCCTCGTATCTTCGTTCTTCTTCTTCTTGCGCCGCTTGCGCCAGGCCCGTTTTATCAGATGCAGAAAGAGAGAGAGAGAGAGAGAGAGAGAGAAAGCTTGACGAGTGGAAGTACTGAGGAGGAAGAAGAGAGCGAAAGAGAAAAAGAGAGGGAGATGAGACAAAAGATGAGCGACAGCCGTGTACTGGGGGAGAGGGATGCTTAACATGTCATTTTCTGCAAGGCAGACGGTCCGCCCCCCCCCCCTTTCCTCTACTGCACGTACAGTCTCACATTCGGGCTTGACAGTCATGTACTGACTCACCAGGAGGGAAGGGGGAGAGAACACGCACGCTTGTTGGTGTGAGCATGTGGGTTTAGAGGGAGCTTGCATGTATCGGGGCAGGTGAAAAGAGGGAAAGAAGGAGTTGGGCGTAGATATTCTAAAGCGCGTTCCTCCAGGCGCTTGCGCAAAAGCGTCCGTAGGCGCACCTTCTCAACGTCATGACGCTCATCCATCCCCTCAATGCCTTCCCCGCCCCCCCCCTCCCTCCCTTCCACCCACCCTCCCTCTCTCTTTCGGCTGCACGGGAAAGAGGTGAAGACGCGCCAAAGACATCCGGGTAACGGGAGGCCATGGCGAATAGCGAAAGAAAAAGAGAGGAGGTCACAGTGGTGGACGCTGTCCCCGAAAATGTGAAGGGTGGTTTATAGGAAAGGGGAGCACCGTGGGAAGGGAGGAGGGGGGGAGGGGAGGGGCTGATCACCTAACCGACGACAGATGCCAACAGCCCCTCGAAGAGAGAGAGAAAGAGAGAGATAAATTTTGGTTTAAGCCCGTTCCAAAGGCATTACGATGTCACCGGGGGAACGTGTTCCATGACCGGTGTTACAGCACAAAATGTTATGCATGTAGGTTAATAATTTAAATAAATAAATAAGTATATATCACGTCCTTCTTTTTTGGTTTCCTGTTTAGAGGGGCAAGCCTGCACATGGTACACCATGAGAAACAAGCACCCTTCATCCCCGAAAGTACACACAGCACAAAGCAAATTCATCATCGTAACCACTACACGAAGAAAGGAAAATGAAAAAAAAAAGACGAACCACAAAAATGAGGGCGCGAAGCACGGGAGCGACCATCTAGACTGTCAACGCTTCGCAGACAGCCACCTCCATCGCCACGGGTGCAGAGCAGAGAGGCGCAGACGCTCCAGGAAGGAAGGAAGGGAGGAGGGGAGAACAAAGGCGGAAGAGAGGGAGGCGGCAGACACCTTAGCGTGGGAGAGAGAAAAGAGAGAGAAAAGAAGAGAAAGGGGATATACGCATCGAAAACGAGGTGTACTCTCCACGGCGGGGGGGGGGGGGCACCTGAGGAAGTCTTCTGAGAGGGGGAGGCGTGCCTCTATGGTTCTCTCCTCTTTTAAGAAAAGCATCCTATACCATCTATTTCTTTCTGATCATGTAGGGACCCTCTCCTGCTCCCTTCTCTACCTTCATCTCTCTCCCTTCGTCTTCCTCCCTTCCTCGTTTTCCCTTTCATGCCGCCGCGGGGGGGGAGTATTGTCTCCGTTCCTCTATCCAAACCACCAAACTCATGAAGCAGCGCTCCGGGGGCCCTTCCCACGACCCCCTCCTCCCCCAAGGTCCCACACGACTTCAGCAGGTGGTAGGCACTCGGTGCGTGCAAAGAAAAATAAAAATGAGGAAAGAGAGAAGGAGAGTGTGTGTCTGTGTGGAAGTGAAGTTTTTTCAGAAGGACACACACAAAAAAGTAAGGAAACGACGCCCAATGAGAAAAATCCAGCCTTACTGTTTTGATGGTTCACGGTAGGCGTGGAAAGTGAAGCGTCGCAACGAAAACGAAGGGGGGAGCGGCACAAGCGAGCCGAAAGAGAAAGGGAAGAGGGTAGGGAGGAAGGAGGGGGGGAGGGCAACGCTGCATCTTGAAAAGGTAAAGGGATGCACACACACACCGCATGCGTTGCACCCAATCCTCTCCCTCACACACACACACACTGAACATCTACGTCCGCCAGCCGTCGCACTGGTCATTCCTCCGCTCCCTCACGTTCCCCTCCCTCTCCACTATCCTCAACTCGACTCCCTTTCTCACCCTCCGCCGTTTATGTGGGTGTGTATATACCTTCTACCCCCCTCGCTTCTCTTGTACTCGGCTCTTCTACCCGCCTCACACGCCAAAGTGGGACCCCATCCCTTCTTTCCTTACTTTTTAATTCGTTTACTCTCAGAAAGAAGCCTGCGCACTCCAACCTTTACCCAGATTCGATTGCTTCCTTATCCGCATATCCCTCCTTCCCTCTTCCTGTGTTTCCGGTCAAACAATGGCGAGAAAGCTCACGACTTCACCTCAGTCGAGCGCCGGCTCTCCTTCAACACACGCGTCATGTACTCGATTGTGAAGAAGCAGATGATCGTGTGCATGGCGCAGCGGCTGAAGTATGGCAGGAAGGCGTCATACATGGCGAGGACGCCCTCCTCCTTCGCAATGCGGCCGATGCACTGCACCACGTTGTGGTATTTCTTCTCCACGCCAGCGCTGAGCTTCGCCTCCGCTGACATCCGCACTCGCGCCACCTCCACCGGCATCGTCACCGCACTGTAGAACATCGCGGTGATGGCGCTCGCAACGTTCACGACGAGGTTGTCGTTCATTGGGCTAGGACGCTGCACGTTGCGGCGGCGCAGCATCGTCAGCACCTGATCGTGCACCGCCACCTGCGCCACACCGACAAGCGCCGCGCGGGACGCCAGGGCACCGATGCCACTCCACAGCCCCGCCACACCTCGGTTCTTCAACACACCGGTGAAAGCGTGCACCATCGACATTTTCTCCTTGCTCGTCGTCTGCAGCACAAGGCACACCTCCACCGGTGACGACAGGAAGGATGCAAACGCGCCAGCAGACGCACCAGCGAGAGCGCGGTCCAGCACCGTAGCAGCGGCAGGGTCCGCAGACTGCTTCAGCCCCATCGCCACCTCGCCCTGGAGAATAGCATCCCGGAAAATCGGGTAGCAGCCGAGACGGGCCGTCGTGTAGACCGCCTGTCTCGCCAGGCCACTGGACAGCCCCGTGTAGAACCCTTTCCTGGACGTCGCCTTAAAGGCCTGCAGCTGGCTGGTGCCGGCAGGTGCCATCATCACCGTATTCTTCCACATCTCAAACGGGTGTGTGAAGCACCACGCGAACATGCCGGCGAGCCCCGAGACGCCGATGGTCTGCCATCTCGGAATGGGTGGCGCGGAGGACGCCATCTTGGCAGGGCGAGTCGGCGTAGCGAGAGCAGCTTCAGCCGGCATGATGTGAGAAGCCCGCGTTGCAAAGATGTATATAGTTTTGTGTGGGTGTATGAGCGTTAAGCAGTTCGACAATGTTCTCAGAGGACCGAGGACGAACACGTGATCAGCCGAAGAATCCAAAGTCAATAATAATAAGCTGGGAGGGTAAGTCGAGCTACCGATGATGGAGGTAACGAAGTAGAGGATGTCTGAGCGTAAGGATGTGTTTGTAGATGGGTGGGAGGGGAGGAAGGAGGGAGCCAGAAAGAGGGAAATGGGGCGGAGTATTGCGAGAGAGAGAGAGAGAGAAGAGGGCGAGGGCAACTCTTTTAGCGGAGGCTTTCGGTTACACAGCCATGAGAGCAAGACCGGCAACGGCCACCGAAGGAGGGAGGGGTGGGGGGAGATGTTGTAGCTCACACAAGAAAAGAAAAAAAAGAAGTGGCGCAGGAGAAAGTGTCGAGGAAGTTCCGCCGTAGCTGAAGAATATTTTGGTGGCGATCGTTGTCCGCATTCGAAAAAAAAAAGAGCCAATGCGGGCAAAGGGAGAGAGGAGGTAGTAGCCAACGACGAAAAGAAATGGCGGGGAACAAGAATAAGAAAATGATAGCGAAGTGAGAAAAAGCGCGCACCTGTGCGTCAATAGATCCGCGCGTTCCACCCACCGACCCCCACCCCACTCTTTACCATCCCTCACCATTCTCTCCCCTCTGCGCCCAGACGTGTGTGTGCAACGGTCACAGAACGGATGGCACCCGCGGCACACACAGATGTGCTTTCTTTGAGAAACAGCACATCCCTGAAAAGATACCCCCGCCCCCCTGGTGTTGTTTTCGGTCGCCCCGTTACAGGGAAAAGATAGAGCAGCACGAAGGGGGGGAGGCAAAGAGAAGTGCTTCCCAAGACGGCTTCCCTTGCGGCCTCCTTCTCTCTCCGACCTCCCACAACCACAACAGCCGTCGACAGGGCAGACGCACCCACAAACGGGGAGTGTTAAAGAAGGAAATGGCGTAGGCGCCGCAGCGCCCTCCTCCACTCACCAAAGAATCGACCTAAGAACAAGAAACAATAAAAGAGTTAGGAAGGGACGAGCTACAGTACGATATAACCACGCAGGCATGCAGACGGGAAAAGGGGGGAAGCGAGAGAAACGTTCCTCAAGATCAACAGACACAAACAAGAGACGGAGAGGGTCATGATACAAAAGGCGCGCTCTAGCGAGAGTTCCATCTCAACCTCTTCCTTCCCTACCCTCATCCCCCTCGGCTGGTGGTGCTCTCCTTTGCATCTTCTCTTTTGAAACCTCACGCACACACACACACACACACACACACACATGAACAAATATGCAGAACGTTGGCCGTTCTTTAAGGAGAAAAGACTAAAGGGGAGGGTCGCTGGCCGCGGCCAAGCCCTGCAGCGAAACAACGGGTGCGACATGCGCACATCAAGAGAGAGAAAGAGAAAGAAAGAATCCAGGGGAGAAGTAGAGGAGAGGAAAGGGTGTACATGGATCTCGCTGCGGGGCCAGAGGAAAACAAAACCTTTCGTTTCCTTTTCTATCGCTCTCACTACCCCCTCTCCTCTTATCCTCTCTTTTCCTAGAAGAAGAGGCAACGCTACGGTTACCGCACACAACTCAGTATTCAGTGGCCTACCCAAATCCCATGCGTGCACGCACAGAAAGACGCGTCAAATACTCTTGTCTACTGTGGCCGCCACCTCTCGGTGGTCAAACCACACGGGACTGTCCCACCTGTTGGCGTTCGCGCAACACACGTGTCATGTACTCGATTGTGAAGAAGCAGATGATCGTGTGCATGGCGCAGCGGCTGAAGTATGGCAGGAAGGCGTCATACATGGCGAGGACGCCCTCCTCCTTCGCAATGCGGCCGATGCACTGCACCACGTTGTGGTATTTCTTCTCCACGCCAGCGCTGAGCTTCGCCTCCGCTGACATCCGCACTCGCGCCACCTCCACCGGCATCGTCACCGCACTGTAGAACATCGCGGTGATGGCGCTCGCAACGTTCACGACGAGGTTGTCGTTCATTGGGCTAGGACGCTGCACGTTGCGGCGGCGCAGCATCGTCAGCACCTGATCGTGCACCGCCACCTGCGCCACACCGACAAGCGCCGCGCGGGACGCCAGGGCACCGATGCCACTCCACAGCCCCGCCACACCTCGGTTCTTCAACACACCGGTGAAAGCGTGCACCATCGACATTTTCTCCTTGCTCGTCGTCTGCAGCACAAGGCACACCTCCACCGGTGACGACAGGAAGGATGCAAACGCGCCAGCAGACG
The DNA here is from genome assembly GCA_030849085.1 of Borovskyia barvae. Classification (NCBI taxonomy): domain Eukaryota; phylum Euglenozoa; class Kinetoplastea; order Trypanosomatida; family Trypanosomatidae; genus Borovskyia; species Borovskyia barvae. The sequence continues at coordinate 88,549 of JASAOM010001107.1, read as the reverse complement.
CACCAGCGAGAGCGCGGTCCAGCACCGTAGCAGCGGCAGGGTCCGCAGACTGCTTCAGCCCCATCGCCACCTCGCCCTGGAGAATAGCATCCCGGAAAATCGGGTAGCAGCCGAGACGGGCCGTCGTGTAGACCGCCTGTCTCGCCAGGCCACTGGACAGCCCCGTGTAGAACCCTTTCCTGGACGTCGCCTTAAAGGCCTGCAGCTGGCTGGTGCCGGCAGGTGCCATCATCACCGTATTCTTCCACATCTCAAACGGGTGTGTGAAGCACCACGCGAACATGCCGGCGAGCCCCGAGACGCCGATGGTCTGCCATCTCGGAATGGGTGGCGCGGAGGACGCCATCTTGGCAGGGCGATTCCCGTCTTTCAAGGAGATGGACATGGTAGGCCTTTTGCTTTGAAAGCGTCTTCGTGGCGGAGCTTCAATGGTGTGATGAAAACTTATAAAGGCAGAAAGAAATAGCGAGACAGAGAGAGATGCTCTCTAGGGTTTTGTGTGTAAGAGAGTGTGCGTTTGTGTGCGCTTCGGGAGATGAGAGAGATGGAGAAAAGGTGTATGCCCTGTGCAAGTGGAGCGAGTTGGGTCATTCTGGTATGTTTAAGGGAGCAGGTGGACAAGAGGGGGAGAAGAGAGGAAGAAGAGGCGGTGCAGATGAATGGAGGCGGGAAACCCTCTCCAAAGAGAGGGCGTGAGAGAGGAAGAAGGAGGAGAGGAAAGACGACTGACAGAGAAGCACAAGAAAATTTATTTGAGCGAGAGTTCCGCCGGAGAAGAAAGACCCCCCAACCTCCAACACCCCCTCACAACGGAGAACCACCGCAAAAAAGAGGGGAGGTCCTCTGCACCTCCACCACCATTTCTCTCCGCCACATCGATCTCTAGTCCAGCAGTCGTACCCTACCATTCACAACTGCTGCTGCGGATGTCTTTGTCGACTCTCCTCACTTTTTTCCGCTCCCTCCTTCTGGAGAGAGGGGAGGCGGGGGAGGTGAGAAAGGAAAAGCGCCTATGTAGGTGTGTGTGCTGCGGTATTCCCCACACACAAACACACGTGCAGCTACGATACGAGCAGTCTGAGGAGAATGCAGTAGCCCTACTCCAGAAGGTATACTGCAAGAGGATCTGCTCGTGTGGCCTGCCAGCACGGCCCGCCGACCCTACCCTCCCTCTTCCTCTATCGCTCTCACCACACCTCATCTCCACCACTTCGAACGGGTCGACACGGCACAGAAAGAAGCCGAAGAGGAATCGAAAAAGTGGACGGAGAAGAGAAAGGGGGGAAAGGAAGTTGAACATACACAGGCTATGGTGAGCTACACCCCATGATGCTTATTGGCATGGAGGTAGAATCGGGTGGCGTAGCTGTTCAGAAACCCATGTGCAGCAAGGCCGGGAGAGAGAGAGGGCGAGGGAAAACAATCAGGACACCAAAAGAGAGGTCATCACCGCTACAGCGTATGTCTGTGTGTGTGTGTGTCTTGAGGGGGGGAGGAGTACCGGAGTGAGGGATAGCAGATAGAACATCAGAAGAGAAGTTCTCGATCCATCCTGCTATCCACACACACACACACACACACCTCGCTTCTCTCCTTCATGTTGCCTCTTACTCACTCCTGTGCATCGTCGGAGAAGTTCTCGATATCAGAACTCAGTTCTGGCTCGTTATCTGAGGAGGGTGGGGGCATTCGTTGGGTCCCCATCGCCACCATCTCACCGCCGGCCCCACTGATGTCGGCAGCGGCAGAGTTGATGGCACGCTGTCGCAGCACATCACGCCAGTGGTAAGAGAGATGCTGAGCTGTTCGCCCTGTCCGCCATACGTGACGGTACGCATGATGAATCGAGCGAAAGGCCCCCGTCCTCTGCCCGAAGCGGGCGACACCCTGAAGGATTGCGGCATCTTCTTCTGGAGAGAAGCGGTGGCGCCGCTGCCGTGCACACTGTACGTCCGCTTGTGGCTGCGGCGGCAACGAAGCAGCGGTGCCTTGCTCAAAGCAAGTGGCAGCCATATCGGCAGTTGACCTCCTTGCAAGCAAGAGCGATGCTGGAGCAACGGAAGAGGTTGAGGTGGTGGTTGTGGTGAAAGAAGAAGTGGCCGGTAATGAGGGGTTTGAGATGGCACCGAGGGCCGTGCTAGACTGCACCAGGGCGGCGGAGAACGCATCGAAGGCGCGGATGGCAGCTGAGACGCGGCCCTGTTCTGCTCTGATCTGTTGTTCGCGGGGTTGCGTTGTTGACAGTGAGGCCACGGCAGCGAGAGCAGCGCTTGAGGATGCAGAGGAGCGAGTGGGGAACCGCCTCTCTGCATGTGCCGAAGCAGCGACTGACAAAGGAGGGAAAGAAGTACGGGCAGCGTGTACCTGCACCATGCGCGTCGTTTGCCTCGCCTCATCGTCAGGGTTGGAGATCGGCACCGACCAGCGAGTGGCGCTGATGGCGGGCACGTGACTCAGCAGTGCTACGGCATCGAGCTCGCCTTCTTCCTTTCCTTGGTTCGTCGATGCCTCGGCGTCGTACAAATCTCCCAGGGCTTCCGCATCACCTCTTACCGAGTCCCTGGTGGCGGTCTTACCGAACACGTCGACTTGTCGTTTCAGGTCCGTGGATATAGGGGTGGGGATGAGCTCCCCGGCAGGGGCAGCAGCAGCAGCAGCTCCGTGAGTGTGCGCGTTGTCGGCACCGTCAAGGCGCCCGTCTGTGGATCGGGCACCGTTCGGCGAGTAGGGGTTGACGTACACCATAGAACAGCATTTTTCTTGAAGCACTGCCGCGAGAGATGCCAAGTCCACAGCGGTGACGGCGGCCGGGGTATCGGGGCTGCTTCGCGGCGCGCCTGGGTGCTGCAACGGCTGACTGGACCGCGCCACTTCGTTCTTTGGAGGGCCGCCCTGATCACGGGTACGAGGGTAGTCCTCCTCCTCCGCACCCCAATCTGCGACAGCGTCCAGCACGTTGGTCAGTCGCAGTCGCTTCCTAGGGGGGGTGGTAGGAACAGAAGACGATGGCCGTGCGGCAGCGGTCTGATCGGCTGCCTCGCAGCTTCGATCCGCGCTTCTAAGGGTCGTCAGCACCCGCATGACACTCTCCACGTATTGCATCAAGTCTGAATATTCCTCTGCCAAACGAGCATTTTGTTGTGGCAGCCGCTGCCGGTGTCGCTGCTGCTGATGGGCACTGCGCCCAGGGGTGCTACTGTCACCTCGACATCTCGAGCAGTGTTGCCGGAAATCTACAGCGGCCCGGAGGAGGGCAACGAGGCCTCGAGGACGATAGAGAGAAAAAGAAGCATCGGCATCATCGCCTTTCCCAGTAGCGCCGTCCCGCAGTACAGGGGTGTGGAGCAGCTCGCCGGTAGAGGAGGCCACGGCCGCGTGAGGACCACAAAAATGTAGCAGCGCCTGAAGCTCAGTGACGGTGAGAATCGCATGTGAAGTGCTGCCATCGGAGGAGCACACGGCATGCATCTCGGGGTCCACCCATGTGCCCTTATTCGGGGAAGCGGCGTTGGACGGAGGCGACGATGACGATGGTCGTTCGCTCGAGCGCGTTGCCTCCTCAAAACAATTCGTTGCATAGCCACTGTCCGAGCTCTTTTCAAATCCTTTGTAGGACTTTCTCGCAAGGGAAGAGGAATATGCTGGAACACACGCTTGACCAGTGTGTGCAACCACGTGCATCAGCACAGTCGCCACCAGTCCTTCCCGATAGGTGCAGGTTCTCCAAAAAAGAGGATTTTCTGCAATCTCCGGTAGCGCCAGTAGGGCGAGAACGCCGTCACTGTTGGCACGCCGCACGTGACTGAGCATCACCGGATGCAATACGTCGAAGTAGTGAACGTCGGTTACGTTGTCAGGAGTGACAATGGCCACCGGCATGTCATCGCACCGAGGCTGGCAGCGGCTAACGTCCTGGCAGGACTTCGCGATAGAAGTACCGTCGATACACACTGCCGCAGTTGCCGCTGAGGCGGATGTGAAGGCAACATCCTTGTGCGACATGGCGTTTATGAAGGAAAGAAAAAAATCTATCGAAGGAAGGGGTATGAGTGTACGCGTCTGTATCTCTGAATGTAGATCATTATGAGAAGAGGGGAATGAATGCAACGCACAGGCATCGAACAGAAGTCCTTTTTGCGTGAACTCAGAAAATGGCGCTGCCCATCCGAGGATTAGGGGGGGGGGCTTTCCCTCCGTCACTTCCGTTTCCTTTCGTTTCCTCCGTGTAGGTATCGGTGTCTGAGTGTTTCGGTATTCTCCATGGTCATGCTCTTCTCTTATTTCCCTTTACCCCTCTTTCCTGCCGATGGGGAAGGAGAGAGCTCGAAAGAGGGGAGCAGAGCACTGGGGAACAACGAAAACCAGAATTTCTTTTGTGTGTGTGTGTGTGTGGGCAGCATAAACGAAAACAGTGCGCTGCCAACAACGCGTCATGGGCGGTCTTCCCAGAAAAGAGCGATCAAACCAAAAAAAATGCATGACAAGTTCTTCTCATGAAAACTGAAAGGAGCCGATCCAATCCGTCTCCCTTCGCCCGCCTCAAGAACACACATCTGCACGAGGTTCGCACCGCTACATGAATCGCATAGACACCTCTCGACTCTTATTCGCTTAGTCCATCGAAGGTGACGGGAGGAAAGAACAGTAAGGCGGAAAAGGAGGGGGTGAAGGGAGAGGGGGGAGGGAGGCCTCCAACTGCCCTCGCCTTCCTGCCCTCCTTCGCCATTTTGTTCGCGCGGTTCCTGTAGTTGCTGCTGACCCTCACAGCCCCTGCACGCTGGACGCCTTTCCTTGGTGGCACTTGCATAGGAAGAAGAGGGGGGAGGAGACAAAGTGTTCTCCTCCTCCTCACCCATCCGCTCGGCCCTCTATCCCTTCTCCCTTTTCCCGTACCGTCCCTCTCTGCGTCAGAGAAGAGAAACTCAAAGCGGGGAAGGAGAAGGGAGGGAGGCAAACCGTGGTAGCTCTGCGTTTGATATTTTCTTGTTGCTGCTCACACCGCGACAAACCAGAAGGCCCTGCATGTGAGTGGAGGGAGGGAGGGGAAAAAGTGGAGAAGGAGCACGAGGAGGAGGGTCACAACTGTCTTTCTCTCTCTCTCTCACTCCTTATGGAATGCCACACCTGTCCCCGCTCATCCTTCCCCATTTCCTTTGGCACTCCTCTCCCACACTTTCCCTCTGTCCATGCGTTTCTCCATGGAAGTGTCTTCCCTCACATCGCCGCAACCGTTATGGCACCGTCCTCCGTACCCGAGCCGCAGCAGAAAAAGAGCAAAAGGCGGGAGAAGGTGCGACACGAAAGGGTTACGCGGCATGGCCGGCAGTCCCTCCCCTTCCCTCTCCAGACACACACACTCTGCAGGATACCTGTCCCCGCACATTTGCAGCACTCGCTAATCAATGGCGAAGATGTGGGCGTTTGCCAACGGCAGCTCAGCCCTTTTTGCATGGGCCAGTTGAGCGAGTCGTTCATTCTCCTTGTCAGCTGCTATGCGTCGCCGTGCTTTGGCAGCCTGCAACTCCGTCTCCCGTGCAGCCCGAGCGGCCTCTTTTTCTTCCAGAGCCTTCGCAGCCTGTAGCTCCGCCTCAATCATGGCTGCCCACGCTTGCTGTCGGGCGTGCAGGGCCGCAACACCGTCGCCGTCGGCATTTGTCTGAACCGTGAAGAGAGAAGGCTCTGCCGTTGTCGCTGCTTTTCCTGTCAACGAGATGGGTTCGGGATCGCTGACCTTTTGCGCCATCACCGCCTCCCTGCCGGATGGCTTCGTGTCGTCGCTGTGGAGCACCAGTGGCGACGGCTCGGCAGCACCGGATACCATCGCTATCGTCGTCGTGCTCGCCCTCGCCTCATCTCCTCTCCCCACTGGGGACAAAACGGGTGCCGCCGCGGGAGGAGCATCAGACCCGTTCTTTTTTTCATCGGATGCTGAGGCCGCCGCAGCAGCCTCCCGCGCCATCTTTGCGGCACGAACTTGGGCCATCATAGCCTTCACTCGATCCTGGTCACCGATGTGCTCAAGCGCTGGACCGTGAGGGGTGGTGGCAGCGACAGGAGCAACAGCATCGGGCATGACCACTCGGGCGGGAGGTTCTAGCTGAGGATCCTCCCCCTCTGCTGGCTCCTCTGCAGCACGGGGCGGAGCGGTTGATTCGCGCTCTGATGAAGCTGATTCGCTGCAAGTCTGCTTCACGGATGGTGGTGGCGGCTGGGACGGCTCGACCTCCGGCGTCGAGGGCTGGTTCCTCTGCTCGGCCGCTCCACCCTGCCATCTCTCGCGCAGCTCCTCTGCAGTGGGAGCGCCGTCTGGCAACGGAGGTGGCACTACTTTCAACGTGAGGGTCAGCACCCCGCGTGCACGATCGAACTGGGCGTGTCGAGGCACCTCCTCCACAGAAAAGGGCAACACCAAGAGGCCTTCATAACGGCTCTGACCTTCAGTGGGGTCAATGCGTAGCGCGTGACCGTTCGGAACAATCGCGATATCCAGCGCGGAGGCCCGCTGAACCTCCGCAAACGTCATTTTCACGATGAGTTCTTCCGGAACGCCAACACGCTTGTCGGACACCCTCCACTGCCACGCATCGCTGAGGTCGATGGAACCGCGGTGGGTAATGGTGTGTGGTGGGAGTCGCGGCGTCGGGGCTGGCGGTGTCGACGCGGCAGAATCATTCGTGCGGTGCATCACTGCGTCCGCGCAACGTGTGCTGGTAGCAGCCGCCGGGGAAGACGAGCTCGCAGGCTTCGAGGCTACGCTGGTAGGGAGGTGCTTCGTGGGTCTTGTGAGTACAGGCGCATTCGGGTCCACATCGAATGGCGAGCCACCCGTCTTTGACGAGCGGATGGTTTGGTTCTGTGGTGTACCGATCGACACGATGCAGCTGGGCACACGCCGGTAGGGAAAGCTGTTAGCCTCGCCATAGCCGCTGTTGATGTGCTCCACAGCGATCTCTGTCAAGAAGGTCATGAAACGAACGCTACGATCAGAAAGCGCCAACGTAGAAGGGTGGAAGACCACGTCGTGCACTACGCAGGCCACAGAGTTGGACGAAGCGGCACCGTCGTCGCCTGCAGCAGCGTACTCGACGGGGATGGAGGAGGAAGAGGAACGCTTCACCGGTTGGTAAACCTCCAGCCGCCGCTGCGACACACAAACAGGCACCTCCCAGTTACTACCAGAGGCGTCGCCCGTGGTGCGCTCTGTAAATTCCTTGACTTTCTCGCTGGTGCAGAAGTTCAGAAACGAGCGTAATGTGATACGCTTCTTCGAGGTGCGAGTGGAGCTGGTGGAGAGTGAAATACCGAGCTTCGCCAGTTCTGCCGGGGTCGCCGTCGCGTGGGAGGGCTCCAACAGCTCCACAACAAACGCAGGCCGCGGGAAAACAAACTCGAAGCTGAAGTCACCTCCCTCACGCGCTTCCCTCTCCGCTTGCTCGAGATAAGCCTCTTCCTCTCTCCTCGTCTCAGGGTCCTCTAGAGATTTCATGTAGTCATGCATCAACTCTGCGAACTTCGGGTCCTTCATCTTCTCCTCGATCACGCGAAGCTCCTCAGGCGTTGCCATGAACTTTTCCGAGCCTGCATCGGCGCCTTGTGAAGCCGCAGCGGGTGCGTTGCGGCGACCCGGCGCCAGGTTGATGTGCTCTAGCGGCATGGGTAATAAAGTTATCGAGAGCGCGCTGGACCCCAAAAAAAAAAAATGTTTAAGATCCCACAAAGAAAAAAAAGAAAGAGAGCAGGAGGGAGAAGGGGGGGTAGACAGACGTTCGAGGGGCCCTTGATGCTGGGAAAACTGGCTGCAGAAAGGAAAGGGAAAGGGAAAGAGAGAGGAAGAAGCGGGAGAGTGAAAGGAGGACGTAACGAGTCTTTACTCAAACGGGCCCAAACCCCACCAGCTCAGCCAGCATTTTTTAAAGGAGAAAACTCCAGAGGTGTTCTCTGAGCCGCGGCCAACCGTGCTGCTTTGGGGAGGAGGAGGGGGGGGGGGTCTTTCTCCATCGGTATCGCTTTTCCTACACCGTTCTTTGCATGTGCGTGTGGGGGGGGTGCGATTTTTCTGGCATGTATACGTTTCCCCTTTTCTCGCATGCGACTCTTTTTGTTTTGTAGGTGTTTTAGGGGGGGAGGGCTGTGTTTGCGTGCCACCTCGGGAATATCATCACCAGAGCGTGAGGAGGAAAAAGAGAGAGACAGAGAGGGGGAGAGAGAGAGAGAGAAGGCAACAACATGAGCAGCACAAAGTGTATAGAGCACAACTAGCGTTGCTACCACTACAGAAGCACTAGAGGGAGACGTGGATATTGAAAAAATGTTAAAAACTCAAAAAGGGGAGACTTCAGCGGCGACGAGGTGGGTCGAACGGCTCCTTCTCTTCGATTCCTCTTCACTTCCCGTTGCCCTCAGAGACCTTAACGTCGTCCAGGCATGCACACAGACACATCCGCGCACAGCTCCGTGTGTGTTGGGAGGGGGGAGAGAGGGAGAGGTGAAGAGGGAGTCAGAACGATCCTCCTTTGCCTCCATCGCTCTTGTGTCGCATTCCCGCAGGTGCAGGAGAAGGAAGGAAACAAAGAGAAGGAAGAGGAAAGTGTGGCACGCGATAGAGACCGTGAGCTCCCCAACGTACATCCATCCCTTTCCTCCGTTTCCTCCCGCCTTACCCAGTCGTTTTTTAGATACCTCGACAAGGCAAGAAGAAAGAAGCTGCTCAGACAGTTGATAATGCATGGTGAAGAGGAAAAACGAGGACTCGGGAGAAGGAAGAAAGGAGAAGGGAGAGGCTGAAGCCGAAGAATCTCACTGTGCCACTTCTACAATGGTGAAGGCTGCAGCGCCAGAGGTCGCACTGCCTCGTTGAGTAAGCGTTTGGTTGGTACACGCATCTGGGGAAGTGGCCCGGGAAGGTGCAGGTGTTGGGGCGCCCACCGCGCTCCTCCCGACCCCCCCCCCTCATCTTCAGAGGCAGAGTGCAATTTCTCTGCACTTGCCTGCCACGGAAGGGGGTCCACGGTACTGCACAACACTTTCGGCGAAGGGTCAACAACGGTCCGATGGGAGGGCCCCAGCTACTTCTTGCTCTGTGGCAAGAATATCGCGCCTTTGAGAGGGCGAGTCGCTCCCCCCCCCCGTCCCCCCGTATATCAAACGACCCTTTGCTCTGAAGCAGCCCGTCAGCTCCGTTGCAGTCAGAGTTCCAGCTTCGTGGGCATTCAGCGGCGCCAATCTTCAGGCTTTGTCCGCTGCAGAGCAGTTGGAGCGCTGGACTCTTCTTATTTCCATGACAAGTGAGCACGTGACGGCGGTGACAGGCACCTCGCCCCGGGAGACCCCGTGTAAGAGGACGAGGGACTGCGGCACCGATAAGGAACAGTGACTGCAGTGAGACGAGGCGAAGTTAGCACCTGGCAGGAAGGAGGAGGAGAATGGCCTCTAGGGGTTGCGGCTCCGCCCCTGCGCCACGAACCTCGACGATCGCAGGGAGAGAAGCGACTGCTTGGCGTCGGGGGAGGGGTGATTATCTAACGATGTACGAGTAGCCGAAGCCAGCATGGACTGCCGTGACGGGTGCAGGAAACTCCCACTGCATGCATCGGGCGTGGGCAGTGGCAGCGGCAAGGTCGAGCATGGCGCTATCGCGAGAGAAGCAGTGGCAGGAACTCCCGGCGGACGTGGCATTTCGACTTGCGGCCGCTTCTGTCGCGCCTCCCCCGCTCGCAGATCGGCACGCCGCGGATCAGCAGCAGCCGGAGCCGCATAAGGATGCGGCGGAGGGTGCAGCCCATATTGGATGCCCGACCCGAGCGAGACGCGCTGCTGTCCTGAAAAAGGCGCGGCATCTCTGCCGATACCGCCAGCGGCATTCAGGTCCGTGCGCCAACCCACCTCTTCACCGAAGCCATGCAGGCCACGGCGATGGTGGTGGGCGGACGTGCGCCGTCGCTGCAGTCGCGGCAGGTACTCGTTGAGAGGAGAAAAAGTCCCACTTTTGTGAAGGTGATGCGGATCACTCGTCACCCAGGCCGTGCCACCACCCGCCGTCGACAGCCCTCCTCCTACACGTCGCTCCATGAACGTGTTGGCTACCCCCACAGTTGTCGCCCTCGACTTTGATCGTGGCGTCTGTGTCGGGTCAACCGTTGCACCGGAGTTCGCAACGGTGTGCTGAGCTACCTGCAGCAGCGCTTCAAGGGCGGAGCACGTGGTTCGACGCCGACGGTACAAGGAGGTCCCTGCGGACGGCGGTGGCGGGCGCGTGGGTGGAACGTGTCTCACAGAAGCACTGGCAGGCTCGCGCAACGTCGTCGTCGTCGCAGATTGACTACTGTAGGAACCAGTGCTCATAAGCGAAAGCGCGGGCGACAAGTACGGCGTCCTCACATGGGAGAGCGCAACCGCAGAAGGAGTGCGAGCGGCCTTTCCCTTTTGTTGGGCTTTCCTACTGGCCGAAGGGACGTCACTGCGCTTTTCAGTAGTCCTGCGTATCGTCGACCCAGAGATCGCACGCGGATGCTGTCGGCGTTGGACGGGAGGACTGCGGGAGTCACTGCAGCAGGCTCCGCCTCCCGCGCTGCACATGGCTACTGTCACCTTCTCACTGGCTTTCTCCTCCATTCTCTCCACCGTGCCTGCATCGTGCTTCCACCAACATGGTGTTACCAGTGACTTTGCGAGAGCCGAGGACTGTGGCAGCTTCCCAAGCTGCGGCGCTTCCTCTGTGGCCGAGGTCCGCGCATCCACCGCGAAAGTTTGCTCGGGAATCGTGGTAGTGGGCACAGTGGTGATGATAGAAACTAGCGCAGAAAGTCTCCGTAAACTCTGGCTCTCGTGCGACTCTGGGGCAACGGAGATCCCATGCTGTGTATCGGAGAAAGAGCAAGATGGACTGTCGCCAAAGACGCAACTCGGAGTGGAAGAAGCGCCTGCGCAACCGTCAGAAGGCACTTGTGACAATGGCAGTGGAACCTTGGGACATAGCAGCACCGTGGGGAGGTGATCACGCGGGTACGGCGGAGGCTTTGGTATGATCAAAGAGGATTGGCCGTTGTCGCTGCAGCTGAGCGCGCGCCCTTCCTCGGGTAATGGAATAGCAGCGCTACTGCTACCCTTCTGCGATGGCGCGTGCACCGCATTGCTATCCATTGCCTCGAGTTCCTCCACCACTCCTGCACGATTTGCTGCTTGAGATGGTGGAGACGCCGGTGTTGGTGGGTAGGAAGGCTTCATGGGGACCCCAAAGACATGCGGGGCCCTCGAACCGGCTTCCGTTGCCGTATCATGAGTGGGCGATGCCGCACGGAGAGCCTCCTCGCGATTTGTACGCTGCAGCTCCGCGAGTAAGGCTCTCTGTTCGAGTACTACCCGCTGTAGCTCCTCTATCCTCTTTTCGACGTACGCCATGCGATCCGGCGTAGGCTCTTGTAGTGGAGATGTTCTGCCTCGCACCGCACATCGTAGCTGAACATCCGTCGCCGGCACATCCACGAGCAACGTTTGGTGTTGGCTCTGATGGAAAACCGTCGTAGAAGACTGAGAGTCCCCGGAGAGTGAAGGGCAACCGCGGCTCAGCCCCACTCGCTCCACCGAGGGAACACCATCTCCGGTGGTAGAGGAGGGTCCCCCCATGTGCATCTGACAAGTGGTGGCAGCGCGCCGATGCTGCAGGGGCTCGGCAGCAAACCCACATCCCGAGGCAATGAAGGGCGCCGTCGTCGGCGTGCTGCCAGCGGCGTCACCCTGAGACACCGCAAGCTCACGTGGAGGAGGACATGGCGAAAAAATATCCGGGTCCTCCTCAGCCTCCGCATTCGGTGACGAGACGTCATCGTGGTGATCATCCAGAGGGCTAGCAGCTGGTGACACGGTGTATGTATCGCACGTAGTCGATAAGGAGGCAGAGTGCAGTGTGACGGGGGAGGTGCTTCGTATGCACGCCACCAGTGGGGTGTCGCTCACCGAGGGTATCACGGCAAGTTCCGGGGTGGAACGGTGCGGGATCCCAACCATCGACTGCGATGCCGTCTTCCCCACACTCCCGTTTCCCGCCTGCGGAGCGACGTTCTCCACGGTGGATGCGTTCAGCGAAGGCATGGAGCTGCGGGGCTGCGAAGCCGGTAACGATAGAGGCGATACAGAGGCCACGGGAGGCAAGACAGCGGAGAGGGATGAGGAGGGAGCAAACATGTCCTCCTCATACCCCCGCCACGGATGGGCCAACTCGCTGTGTGACGGCGGCAGAGCGCGTGTCGACGGCAGTGAGAGGCTCGGCGTCGCCCTAACAGAACCGGTGCCCTCTTCGGATGTCCCGGGTACGCTATTGTTGCTGCCACCCTTGGCCCATTGCACGTAGCCTGTGTTGGTTTTCCAATTTCTAGTAGCCACCTGTCGGGTGCTCTCGCTGCTACCCGACTGCATGAAGGCGCTGGTGTTGGTCAACGTCGTGGACAAGGTAATGCTGTCGACGTCGATCATACTCAACGTTGGGGGAGAGATTGGGACGACAACGGCACCACTACCGCCATCCTTGCGAGCTCCTCCTGCGTCGAGACAATCGACGAGGTGAGGATCCGAAAGAGCCAAGACACCGGTGGCACTCTGGCTTTCCCCTGGCTGCTGCGCCGACGACTTTCGCCGCGCAGCCCCAGAAGAGTTTCGTGAAAGCGCCAGGGCCGAGCTGTCGCAGCGGAACTGCTCGTTTACAAAGCTGCACTGCTCCGTCGACCCTACCCCGGCGGAGTGCCGTCGACCCTCGAGAGAAGAGGTACAACATGTCGAGAGGGCCGTGAAGAATGGGGGTGCATCTACATCTTCTAACATCATCCGGCGCTGGAGGTTGGTGGATACTTGCAGCTGGCTCGCCTCCCACTCCGAACTCGGTGTTGTCAGAACGTGTTTGGAGGAGGTGGTGGCAGCCGTGACAACAGAAGAGACGGCGCGGTCTCCCGCAGACGCGCCCGCTTTGAGAAGAGAGGAGGATTGCTGGCGAATGTCACGCAGAGCTGACGAGTCCCCCGTCGTGTAGCCGCTGCCCCCACGGTTTCGACAAAGAATCACTGATGCAGGATCAAAAGTCGGTTGAGAAGGACAGTAGCGCGCTGCGGAGAGGCCCATAGTCGAAGCAAAATGAGAGAAAGAAGTGCACACGTGTCTGAGACGGGTCACGCTGAGCATCTCTGTTTGATCCGCCATGTTCAGAAAGATGTTGCCCTGCTCCAGCACCGCCGAGGAGGCGGCTGTCGAGGTGGCGGTCCGCAGAGGACTAGAAAATGTACTCTCTAACGAGTGCACCGGGGGCACCGTCGATGGCACCGTCGCAGCGGGTAGTGCAGATGTGTCTTCTGGGCTGCGGGAGCGCGCGCTCCCATCCTCTCTCTCTGGCGCGAGCGGCGTTGCCACCTCCATCCGGCACCACTCTCCGGATTGCCACCGCATCATGGCGTTCACATCGAATTCACGCATGCTCGTCTCCAGCGGCGTCAAGGTCGACGATAGTCGTGGCTCCACAAGCACAAGACCCCACGCCGCGGTGTTGAAGCCTACCGGGGCAGTTAGCACATGGGAGAGTTTCTGTGGCGGGGGCGGTGGTGCAGCCGCGTTCTTCTCGGCAGCGGCAGCGGCAGCTTTATCATGCCTCACGGCACCGTCTGGTGTCCGTTCGCGCGCCTCTTCCTGCAGCGTAGACCGTCCAGGGTGGTTCGCCGCCGATGCCTCTGCGTCCCCATCGCAAGCCACGTCACTGCACCCGCTAGCTGGAAGGGTCTCCTCGTCGGCTACGACAGAGTTGGGCATGATGGCGCACTGATATAAAATCGCGTTTTTATGAGTGAAAATTCTACAGCACCTCTGCGTAGCCGCAGACGCTGGGAGGCCCTCTACACCTCCCCCTTCAGGAGTCTCCTGTGTGACGCCAGCGAAGGACTTCATCGCCGCCGTCGCCTCGGCACCCGATGCAGGCTTAAGGGTTCTCTGGGTGCGGTAGTCGAGCACCGCTGCCACAAATGGTGGCACCGCTGGCCTCGCCCGCATCGCTTGATCAGAGAGGATACGAGACGTGTCGCCCGATGCGCACAGTATCGCCCCACCACTAGCACCGTTGGGCGAACCCCCGACGGTGGTCGCCGGTGGAGGCACGGGAAGGCTCAGCTGCGAAGCCGACAGCTTCAGCCAAGCACCTCCGGAAAGCACGAGGTGATACGCCCCACCCTGAGCAGATGCTAGGATTCCGAGGCAGCCCATGGCCTCGAGGCTCTGCTGGAACTGCAGCAACAGCGCACGCGCCAGTCTTCGATGGGGGTGAGGGGGGCGAAGGGCGCTGGCCGGGTGAGACGGCCCTCGCTGCGCTGCATCACTATCCACCTTCGACTTCTCCAAAACAAAAAAGTACTCGGTACCGTCGCCACTGAGGCGTCGGCGAAGATTGGGTTCACCGGGATCGTTCTCACACGACGTGGCGGCACCGCGGGTCACCAGGATCGTCACGGGCGTCAGTGGCTGATGCACTTCTTCGGTGCGGTCACCAAGGGGTCCATCGTGTCTCTCGTGTGGCCCTGTGTCAGCGCCGTCGTCGCCACCACCGTGGCGGCGGATGTTTGCATCAGGATCAGTAGGTGCAGCGTCTCGGTGAGGCTCGGAGGGTGTAAGAGGCGACGAGGATACGGCAGGCAACGTACCGTGAGACCGCCCCCGCCTCGCTGTCAAGAAATCGCCCAATACCTCGCGAGCCGTGGCATAGCAGCCCAGGAGACCAGAAACGAGCAGGCGTGTAAGAAGCGGCAGATCGGGCGTTGGTGGGGTGATGGCAGCGGCATCATCTGCGCGGCTTTCGCGGCCCATCTCAGCCGCCTTGCCCTCCACCACCGCTGCTGCTGCTGCCGTGGGGTTCCGCTCGCATGCGGCCTTTTCTTGGGTGGGAGTAGCTCGCTGCAAGCCTGGGCGGTGCTCCTCGCAGCGGCTGGTGTCACCGCGGCTCACGGCGCCGATCTCCTGAGAAGTAATCGGCGCCGTTGTTGCGCTGGACGCCGGACCAACGCCTGGAGATGTCTGCAACGCGGCTGGGTCGGGCCACATCGCGCAGCAGTCGAACGTACACTCCTTCACCTGTGCTGTTGCGTGGTCGGTGAGGACGATAGACTGAGCAGAGGTGATGTAATCGACGTCTTCTGCGCCAGCGCACAGCATCCACAGCCCAAGCAGCACCTCCATATCGGCAGCGAGGAGACGCTGCATCCAGAGATCGGGTGCCGTGAGAGCCCCCACACCGGCAGAGGCGGAGTTGGTGAAGGGTAGATTAGGGCCGCCTAGCGAGTGGGCGGAAGTCGGAATGCCGGGCATTGGCCACGTGGCCAGGTAAGTCCGCCCGGCCATGGATGGCCGCAGAGGGAGACGAGTTACTATACTGCACCCAAACAGCCGCGCGCCGGACGACCCGCTCAGCGACACACACACGCCACTGATAGAGGACTCGATGCCGGTGTTCTCCAGTACAAGCTCGGCGTCGTCTGTGGCCACAACACCCGCGATCCCGCACTTCTCGACGAGGCAGGAGTCCAAGGTTGCCCGTCCCCGGTCTAACACGAGGACCCCAACACCCATGAGACGCCGTATATTCGCGTTCTTCAGGATCACCTCTGCATCATTCCGGATCTCGACGGCGGCCCATGTGATGGATGGACCAACGAAGGAGCAATCCGTGACGGTGGCATGGCTCGTATCCTGACACAGAAGAGAAGTACCCCCGCATCCACCGTAGAGGTCACACTGATCAAACACGCACCGAACCCCTTCCTTCACTTCGACAGCGCTGAGGGTGGGACTGGTGCTGTCGTCGCCGCCACCATTCACAGCTTCTGGGCCCCCCGCCGCCGCTGCGACCCCTGCGGGCGGCGGGCCAAGAGGAGGCGCGGGAGGTGATGGAGACCCGTGTGGTGCAGCAGGGGAGGAAGGCCTCGTGAGGTCGGCTGCGCAGGAGCCCGTGGCGGACGGCATGGGCGACCTCGTATTCACAGCGAGGGCTACGGCAGGACTCTCAAGCAAGCCTCGGCTTCGCATCATGCAAATCGCCCGGGGAGCGGCAAAGCCGCACGAAAGCCCGCCTGAGCCGCTTCCGCACATCCCATGCACCGGCCATGACTCTTTACCGTCGCCGGCCGTACTGCTCGCTGTTCCTTCACTATCATCGTCAGACCGGACATCGCCCAGCGTCGCCTGAGCTGTGTCCACGGAGTCGCTGGCGTTAGCGTCGGTGTGGGGTTCGAGGTTCTTCGTAATCCAGCGAACCGCATCCCCGTCGGACGCACCGCCTCCACCACCCAGAGACGTGCCGTACCGCCGCCGCCGCCCACTCCGCACCTGCCGTACGGGTGGCACTCGCTGGATCAAGAAAGTTTGGCTGATCTGAGCCGGCGTCTGGAAAGAGAAGGTGCATCGGACGAACTGCACGGGGCCTGTCCCACGCACCGACACGTGCGACTCGAAGTGCACGCCGACGAAGGAGAGCTCCGCCTCCGCCACGATCTCCAGCGGGTCCACGAAGGTCACCCGATGCTCTGAGGGAATAGAAGCGGTGTTGGAAAGCAGAGAGGAGGTGCTGCAGGTTTGAAGCCCCCCGGAAGGCCCGCACCAGCTCACCGGATGCGCTGACGGTGGTGTCGGTGCGCGAGCAGAGGGAGGCACGGGCGATACCGCCACATGGGCGAAGGGGCGTGAGGATGGATGGGAGGCAGGAAGGCTGTTCGCATCAGTGGACGTCACCGGTCCGGACGTGAAAGACGAGTAGGTAAAAGAGGGGGAGCGGTGCTCGAGCATGCGCGGCAAGTGTATCAGCTGCGCCGCCCCAAGCAAAGTGTTTTCGGTGAAGAGAGACGGCGCCGATGCACCACTCGCTTGGTGACGTCCGAGGGTGCTGCCGCCGCTGCCGTTCGAGCGGCTTGTGATGCGAGTCGTCGTCGTCGCCGTCGTCGTCGTTCCTTCATCAAAGGCACAGCGAATAAGGCATGGCGCGATGTTCCGTATAGAGCGCACCCCTCGATATTGTCCGTTCAGCTCGGGTGTTTGGCGCCACTGCAGCGCGGACGACTCGCCAAGCCACTGACTGTCTCCCTCCGCCGTCGCCAGCGTCGCCCCAATAAGCTCCATGAGGGCGACGCTGGTCTCACCTCCCTCCTCCTTCTCCGCCTCGTTCCCCGCACTTTCGCCTCCATCACGTCTGTCGAGCTTCCTATCCTGCTCGTTGACGACGACGGGGCTCACCGACGAGTAAGACGGCGCGGAGAAGGCGGAGGTGAACAGCGGTGCCATCCCACCCACAAAGACGCCGTTCACCCCGCTCAGCACCGAAGACCCTGCGGCGGCTAAGGACCTGGTGGTGGGACTTGTGGCCCCGCCTCTTCCTCCTCGCCATGCAGCAGCAGCAGCGAGGGCGGTAGGGGGCAACGACAATGTATGGTGCGGGATGGCCGTGGTAGGGGTATCGACTCCAGAAGCCGTGCCAGTGGTGCTCGTAGGATGAGCGGTGGTGGCGTGTAAAACGAAGCAACGGGATGCGACGATACAAGAGAGCTCGTGCTTCGCGGTGAGCGGCGTGACGTGCGCCGTATCCCAGGCGTCGGCGTTGTCTTCCTCACGGCTGCCGATCCCTTCGCCTGATGTGGAGTCCATGGGACACTGGACGCTCCTTTCTGCTTGGAAACAATCGCCGAAGGAAAGAAAGAGAAAACACTAAGCGATCGAGAACGCAGTGCTGAAGGCGACGAACAAAAAAGGAGAGGACTGAATGCCGTACAAAATGCGCACCAGCCGCAATAATAAGATAGAGAGAGGGGGAGAAGTGAGCAAAGGCGATCCCTCTCAAAACCACCACACCCCTCGTTCCTCTCCTCTTCTCTCCCTCGCCCTCTGCTCCTTATCTTCACTTCCACACACACAGAGATAGAGAGAGAGAGCAGCAGCAGGTATAGTCTACAGTGCTTCCAGGGGGGGAGACTGTCGTTCGAGAAACAGGTTAAAGGGGAAGAGGGGGGAGAGAGAAGAAAGGCGAACGGAAAAGCAAAACGAGCGAAGCTTCTCAAGCCTGCGTGTATACATATATATATATATACTCTATGATCTCTCTATCTACCTATATATAGAGAGAGAGAGCGGAGGGGGGAGGGGGGCGGCTGTAATAGAGGTCGCCACAAGTACCAAAAAAAAGAAGCTGAGAAATGAAAATTGGACGTCGAGAAAAAACGCACGGAGGACGGTGAACAACACAACAGCAAGAGCAACGGTATGGAAGACCAGTAGAACTTCAGCACCTCAGTCACGAGTCTCCCGCTTCCTGGCTAGTTGGGGGGAGGGGGGGGGAAAGGGGGAAGTGGAGGGGGGAAGTGGAGGAGAGAAGGCGCACCTCCCTTTTGCTTTCCTTCCGCAGACACACACACACACAAACAAACCTCCCGCCTTCTTTTTCGGAAAGATTATTCTTTTTTTCCGAAGAAGATGAGAACCGTTACAGAATGCCAAGAATGATGAAAAACGAGAGGAAGTAAGAAAAGATGGGAGGAAAAGAAGAGTTGGAAGCGCCACCACAGACACCTCTCCGCATGCAAGATGTATATATATATATGTATATATTGCAGAACAAAGGAAGACGTTCTACCAAAAAATCGAAAAGAGGGAGGAGGACGTCGGCACGATCGTTGAACGTCGAGGGATGGACAGCGGAAACACAACAAAGGGGGAGAGAAGAACGACAAATAAAATGGATGGAGAACAAGAGCAAAAACGGAAACGAAACCCGTACCGATGCGGTGCGTGTGGAGGTCTTTTATATTTTGAGGAGGTGTGCGTGAGGTAACATATATATATATATATGGCGATGCGTCCTGGATTATCGGTGCCTACACGCACCGCTGTGGCGAAACGAACAGCGATTCTTGAGAAAGAGTTGACGTAAGACAGAGAGCAAAAGAGAGCCCGCACACATCCGCACGAAGGAGAAGAGTAGAGAAACAGCGATGGTTGATTCAATGAAAAGCCCTTGACTTTCTTTTAAAAAGAGGGGGGGAAAGGGTAAAAAGGCTGGAAAAGAGAAACAACACGTCGAAGAAGGGAAAAGGGAACAGAAAAGAGGGAGCGAGGGAAGAAGGAAGGCAACTATGAAAATACCTTCGCTGTCTCTTGTTAAGGGCTCCTTCAAGTTGGTGGGGAGGGATCCTCTCGGGGAGCGTATGCGCCACCACCTCTATATATATATATATATAGGAAGAAAGGGCGAGAAAGTAGATCCGCACAATCGAAAAAAAAAGAAGGGTGTGTGTATGTATGTGTATATATATGTATATGTATATATATACATGCGTGAGTCCATAGGAAGTGAAAATCTGTAAAATAAAAAAGAGGCAGAGACACGGAGGGCGAGGAGAAGAGAAGGAGGGGGGGAGGGGACAGAGAAGGAGGAAAGCTGATATTTCTTTCGTACCTTCCCCCTCCTCTCGGACTCTTCTCCTTGTGAAGACTTACAGCCGCCCCTTCTCTTTCTTTTCACACACACGCTCTCTCTCTCTCTCTCTCTCTCCTATCCCCGCGTGGGAAAGCAGAAACGGAGGTGAAAGACGGGAAAAGGGATCACCGATGTGCGCTCAACAGGGGTGGGGGGAGGGGGGAGGGGAGTTTGCGGTGCTTACAGAGCAGAACCTCCGAGAGAGGTGCAGTGGAGACGACGAAATTGTCGAAATGAAAAGAGGAAGAAAAGAATCGGATAGGAACGAGCAGCATAAAACAAAAACAAAACAGATAAATGAATAAAGCGCGGTAACATAAAAAATGTTTTTAAAAAAAAGAAACGGTGTCGGTACCGTGTCGGAAAAGGGAGATGCCATAAACCGAAATACAGGAGAAGGAAAAAAAGCCCTGCACCTCTCTCCCCGTTCTATGCAACGACGCGCGCACGCACCGATTTGAGGAAGAGAGAAGGAGAGAGAGAGAGAAAGAGAGTACAAAGACTTCTCTATGAAGTCGCCTAACGGAAGAGCAACAAAAAGGTGAAGGATAGCAAAGAAAGATGTCACAGCACTCACGTTTAGGAACCAGGAGACAGAAAAAAAATGGATATCGGTGGGTGTCTGCCCGTGTGCACACGCTCGAAAGAGAGAAGACAGCAGAACGGTGGAAACGACAGCTCTTGCCTTTAACAAATGCAACGAACAAAAAAAGAAAAGAAAATGAGCCTAAGAAGACGCTGTTTGCGGCGGCGGTGCTATGAGGCCAAGAAGTCGGCATACACACAGCCCCATACACACACTGAGAGAGAGAGAGAACAGCGAAAAGGGGAAGAAGAGGAAGACGGGGGGGGAGGGAGGGAGGGGGGGGGGGGCAGTTTCTCTTTTGTGTTCAAACCGCCGCACCGTCAGTCTCCTCTCAACCCAAAAATGAACACACGAAGACGAGCAGCCACACAAAAGAAATAGAAAGAGGGAGAGAGGAAGCGGAAGGGAGCTTGACTAATATGGAACGGAGGAAGCCAACATACATATATATATTGACTTCGTGTTTTGAGTTTAGATCTTTGTGCGATTGAATTCCACAACCAAAGCTCACAAAACCTCTCTGGGCGTGTGGAGCAGTGGGAGATGTGGTCTACTGGTGCCCCCCCCAAGGTAAGTCCACGTGTGTGTCTGTGTATAAAGGCGATTGGTCGGCCACACACATACACACGCCACCTTCGAAGAACCCTCCGATATCTCAATACACGTATATATAGATATAGATATAATATATATATAAAGAGAGAGAACGAGGCCCACACGTAGAGTTCCGCTTTGGGGGTTTTGGTACAGAACAGCTGTGTACGAGTCGGCGAAAAAGGGAGAGGGAAGGAAAAAAGCTGAGCACCTCAGATAGATATATATCTGCAACGTGCACGCTCTCGCACTCAGGCGGATGCTTGCCGTGCAAGAGCAATGTGAGAAACAAGGCGAAGAGGAGGGGGGAGACAGAGGAAAATACAGGAGGAAGACAATGCAAGGGTAAAGCGAATGAGGATATACCGGAAGTGCTGCTCACCCACCCACCAATAAAAAAAAATGTGGCTTAAGATGCTTAAGGGGGGGGTGCCTTGAACTGGCGAGTGCCCGTCCAGAGCCGCGTAAAGCCGACAAGAAGCCGAAGGAAACGAAACAAGAAAGGAATGGCATATATATATATATATATATATCCGCAAAGGTGGGCAAGACTGGAAGCGATCCAGTAGCGGATACGCTATGATATGACACAGCTCTCTCTAGAAAACCGGACGAACGTGAAACAAATTAAAGACCTCCGACACAGAGAAAAAGGTGCAAATCCCAAAAAGAGGGAATGAAAGGGAAAACCGGGAAGAAGCGTATATAGGTGGAGAGAGGAGGAAGGGGGGAGGAGAACGGTACAGGGAAGGGCAATGCAGCGGCACAAGCAGAGCACACCAGCTAAAAGAAGAGCGGGACGAACAGCCCGCGAGATACAACGAGTTCGAAGCTTCTCCTTCTGGTGTATGTAGGTGTGTGTGTGTGTGTGTGTGTGTGTTGTTTGTATCTGCTTGTATGTGAGTGAGCGACGGTCCAGAAGAAATTTTGGGAGGGTATCCCGTTGGTGGAAAGAGGGGAGCGAGGAGAAGCTTCTGTTGTTGTCCTTCTTTTGTTTCCCCGTTTGAGGTATGCACGTTCGTTGGAGTCCTCCTTTCTTTTTCTTTTGTTTGAACTACTTCGTAACGTTTACGACCACCACAGACCACTCCAGTCCCGATGCATGAAGGGTCGTCAAGAACCCCAAGCACCTTCGTGATGTCTCCACGTACCGCTTTCTCTTTTTCTCTACTTATTTTTTTTGCGTGTACGTGCTGCTCGGAAAACAAGGGAGATGGAGTATGGTACGTATAGATGCATATATCGATATCGATATAGAGAGAGAGAGGTATATAATTGTGTTTGCGGTGCAAAAATAAATAATAGTTATGGAGCGTGCTCGAGAGCCACGGCATCGGCGCATTCGAAGATGTACGCAGACGCACCATATGTTCAGTTTGTTGTTGGTGTGACGTGTTGTTTCATACACGCATTTATGGAAAGGCATACAACGGAGAAGCGACGATGGCGTAAAGGTGGAGGTGCGAAGAGGATATGCGCGTAAGCACATGTGTGTGTGTGTGTATGTGTGTTGACGGGAGGGCACGAAGAGAACAAGAAAAAAGAGAGAGGGTGAAGGCAAGAGAGAGAGAGAGAGAGAAAGTGAGAGGTTTGTGCATTGGGCTATGTGTGTGTGTCTGTGTGTCCATGGACGATGTGAAGCTGACTGAAAGGGAAGCACGTTGGAGAGAGCGAAACAAAACAAAGAGGGAGAAAGGGGGCGCCGCTGGCGGTGGGCCCAACGCTCTCTCCTCCTCTTTTGAAAGAGAAGGGGGGGAGGGCTTTTCTTTACTTTCCCGTCTCTCCGTTCGTTTGCTCTCTCTCAAAGTGTCCTTCGTCCCCCCCCCCTTCGTCTCCTTCCCTTTCCTCCCCCGACTCCATTTCTTTCTAGTTTCACGTCGTCCTTCTTCAACATCTCCCCCTCCCCCTTACAGGATGAACCGCCCCAGCCAGAGTTCCTCCCACCTGAAGAGGGAACGGCTGTGCCGCAAATACAAGCGAAGGGAATCGAGAAGGCGGAGGGGGGGAGCTACGGGAGGAGAATGTAAGGCGAAGAAAGCGAGGAGTCTAAGAGAGAGGATGCGAATGTGCAGGCACGCGCAAAGGAGATGAATGTGAGAATAGGGAAGGCTGCAAGGCTGTGCATGGTGAGCGTTCCGCCTCCTCATCGCCCACCCCCATGTAATTTACTTCTGACTTCTTATTCGCAGAGTATCTCCCTCTATATATAGAGAGAGAGAGAGGCATATGCTCCTCGCTGTTAGACGCGGCTCACGCTCCAGCGCAACTTCTCACATCCGCCACTGTTTAGCGTGTGGGGGAGGAGTGCCATGCTACAAGGAGATTCAAAAAGAAGGGGGCAAATATTTTTTAATCACCCCGCCCCCCCCCATCTACCACGCCCTCACACTCATGAATCCCGTCGAGAATGCCGCAGAACTCCGGCGGAGCGTACGCTGCATCGTCCCAACGCGAAGATATGGGCTTCCCACCCACCTTTTGCTCAATGCCACGTTCTCTCTTCATCTCCCTCCATGTCCCGAGAATCGTCGCGATCCGATGTCAAAGGTGGGAACAGCAGGGCACGTGTGTCAACGCGATGCTCCGCAATCAGCGCGGCCATCTCTCGCAAGTCTTGGGCACTGTACACTGCATCACAGGGAGGCACGAACCCCCACTGTAATGTCCAGGCAGCCGCCCCTTCTGCGGTATGAACCTCTTGTCGACCGGAATGCTGTAGCTGTTGAAGCTCTGATGCAGCAGCAGCAGCAGCAGCCCCGACACTATCACCGATGTCTTCGCCTGTATCGTGGAGCGTTGCCGGTGGGATCGCAGGAAACAGCCGGTGCATCACATCTTCTATACTCTCCGCAGAGCCGTGAGAGGTAGAACTGGTCCGCTTACCGTGCCATCGTGGAGGGCCACGAACATCATCGCGACGGCTCTTCGTCCCCCCGGTGGTGCTGAGCGTCGAGGGTGGTGGCGGCGGCGGCGGCGGGTGTTGACCCGCGGCTCGGTAGGCCCCATCTGAAGCTGAGGCGTAGCACAGAGTGACCTCTGCCCCAGGTGCGACATCCCGCATTGCAAAAACGTGAACGTACGGCTGGCATAGCAGCGGCCCCGGGACACCCGCGAGGAGGTTGTCGAAGACGTCCAAGCCACAGAACGTCTCTGCTGTCGCCATAGTGAAGTAGCTGTTGGGGAATGGGCTGTGGTTGAGCTTATCCACCATCGGCAGTAGACTGGTGCTGCCTGCGCGGTGAGAGAGAACGAGGCTCACCCACCACGCGTACTCCGGCGCGGAGAGGCGCGCACGGAGATACGCGCTCAGCGGTTCACCGGCCATGTCCTGGTGAAAGAAGCGCGTCAGCGATAGCGCAGGGCTGTCCTCCGCCGCCTCTCCTGCCATGTCACCGTCCTCTCCACCGTCCCGCGCTGTCGCCCCAGCACCCACTTCTTGAGAATCCGCAGTAAGCGTTATGGATTGACGCGCATCGTACAGCAGCCCCGTACCGGCTGCCGCCCCCGGGTCACGGTGATGCCGCACCGGCGAGACGGAAGCAGCCCCCACGAGGGCGGCCGGGGGAACGGCCGCCGGAGTTGGAGCGATTTCTTTGGTGGAAGAGAAGAGTTGTTGAACGGCGTCGACACTCCAGAAAGGTAGATTTCGACATGGCACGACGCTGTCACAGAGGTATCGGACGTAACCATGATGCGAAGCTTCCGTTTCCTCGGCGGCGCTCACCAACTGCGCCACGAGCTCCTCCACCTCCATAAAGAAGCGCAGCACCGGGTCCGAGGTTGGCGGAGGGTTAGCGAAGAGAACGGCCTCCGTAGGTATACTCAGAAGGAACATGCCCGCCGGAATGCGCTGCGTCGCGATCCAGCGGCTGCACTCGGCGTAGGTGCGGGGGCGGGGGGACTCGAACGAGGACGCAGCGTCAGGCACACCGTCGGCGACGCGGGGAGACGGTGGAGAAGAGCCGACGTAAGGTGGTGGGGAAAGGGTGAGGAAGGGTGAGACGAGAAGCTTCAAATCCCTCACCGCCGACTGAACGGCGGCGACGTCTTGCGCGCGTGGCCGCAGCCAACGAGAAGACGGCGAGGGTGAACCGTTGACTGCTGTCGCACCACCACCGACGTGGATCCACGGTACACGCGGTACAGCTTGGGCAGCAAGGCGACCCTCCACCAGTGGTGCTGACGCCGCCGCCTCTCCGCTTTCCCCGAACAAAACGGACGGTGAAGGCTGCACCTCACCTGTAGGTACCCCCCACCGCCTTTGTGTCATGCGTGTTAGACTACGACGCCACCGGCGGAGCGACGTCGCGCCCATGCCAAGCTCATCACAGAAGAATTGAAGGACTCGGTCGCCATCCTCCTCCGTCGCGGGATCCAACGGGAACGGCGCAGACGCGGATGCGGCCGGAGTGTGGAGGCCATGCGAGGAGCGAGGGGGTACCGTCGCCTTCGTAGAGGTTGAAGACGCCGCCTCGACCGGACAAGCGCGCCCCCTGTCGTCGGCAGAGGGAGAGGGAGAGGAGGTCGATGATACGGATAGCGACGATGGTCTGTAGAGCTGCTGCAGTGCAGGTAAGGAGCGATGGAGATGCTGAAGCAGGAGAGATGCACTCCACGGCGCTGTTCGTCGCATTGTCCTCAGGCTCTACCCCTAAATAGGGAGAAGAAGCAGAAAGAAACACAGCAGCTCACGCTTCCTCCCCCCTCTCCCACTCCTTCCGGCTTCCTCTGTTCCGCACCACCTCTTCTCCCTCGCGTATGGGAGCGTGTGTGAGGGCAACGTCGATAGATGGCTCAGAGGTTTGACGAAGGTAGCGGAAGGTGGAAAGTACGAAAGAAAGAAAGGAGGAAGAGAAGGATGAACTCGTTTGTCTCACCTCCCTACACCCAAGCCTATACATGTACTGGGAAGACGGGGAGGAGCCCCACGAAACAAAAAAGAAAGATGCCTTGATGAACGCGAAAAAAATAAAGTGTACGAGGACATGCAGAAGTGTGTTCGGGGGTGACAGGAAGAGGGAGAGAGAGAGAAAGCAAAAGGATGCAGGTTCATCGTGAGGGACGACCGCATCGTTTGGCAGAAACAGAATAGGATGGAGAAGTCGTAGCGGGTATCGTAGCGTGAAAGACATCACGAAAGGGAGAAGGTGGTAATGGTGAGACAAACGAAAGAGACAGGGAAGGAGGGGACCAAGTCGTAGGAAGCCGTTCCACCCCTCAACATACCCGTGTACGCTATGAGAGCGGAAAGAGAGAAGAGCTCCCTCGACTCCCCGCGGCTGGTGTCGTTGTGGTTGTTGCTGCAGATTCCCATTATGACACAGCGCAGCTGTTACGTCTCCTCTCCCCACACACACACACACACCTGGATTTTCTTCTCCCTTTTGTCTCCCTTTCCCACCCCCCTATGCCTCACAGCACGATATTCCCAAAAATCATCATTCGGAGGGCAGAGAGGGAGAGAGAGGCGATGCACCGAGGAGGCTCCAGCGCTTTTTCTTTTTGTATCGTGTTGAGCTCTCCTCCTCCTCCCCATACTTTTCTTTCCGTCTTCTGTGGGGGAGAGAGAGAGAGAGAGCGGAGGGGGGGAGGGAGGAGGAGAGTTTTCGTGCGCGAATGAAGCAAGAGTGAAGGCGGGAGAGGCACTGGAGAGGGTCCCACGAAGGGAAGTTCTTTAAAGACAAACAGTAAAAAGACGTGTTCACCGATTCGTTATGCACCAATGCGACTTAGTGAGGGGGGGGGGGGGGAGGGGGGAGGAGGGAGGAAATGGAATCCCAGAAGATAGACACACACACACACACAGAAATATATATATATACCTACCTGCATCCTATCACACATCCTCCTGTGAGGTGGTTATGGTGGGGCAGGTGGTTGAGTACATGGCGATAAGGAAGGGGAGAAGAGGTGAAAAAGCAAGATGCCTGGTGGGAAGCACCACTACTATCCTCTCTCCTCCTCCACGCTCTTGTATTCCCGTGTAACTATGCTAGCAATCCATGGAGCGAAGAAGATCGAACGAAGGAGGAAGATGAGAGAGAGAGAGAAACGGAAAGCGAGCCAAGTCAAGTTGGATCTCCCACTTCCCATCCTCAACTCCTCCGTAAGCAGTCACGTAGAAAAGCGGGAGGTTCGAGGAGGGAGCTGCGCGATCGCTCACGTGTGTCGACCAGGAAGCGTTGGGAGGTCTCACTTGTTTCACGTATCGCCGTATTTGCGGGAAGAAGGGGGAGAGAAGCAAGAAGCGCCGATGGAAAAAACCATTTCTTGACAAACGAAAAGGTCTGGGAAGAGAACCAGAGAGGGGAATGGGGGCACGCAATGGGCCTGCCAACGACCTGTCGGTCATCCGACGCCGATCTATACTCTCCCTATGCATAGGTGCTTCCGTGCAGGTACGCTTCTTCCGTGCTAGCCGGTGGGTGGAGCGGGTGGTACACCCACCACCGCCGTGAGGTGAACCAAAAGCAGCTGGAGAGGGCACTGTTTGAACAGAGCAACAGGCGCTTCCCTTGCATTTCTCTCTCTCTCCATCTCTCGCTCTTCATCCTCCCCAACGTTGTCCGAGGCTCTTATCATATGGGCCTCAGCCCTGCTGTGCAAGCGCGCCTCTAGTAGCTCCGACCAAACAGCACCCACGACTCCGCTGGCTTCGAGCAGCCCTTGCAGATACACGTGTGCCCATCCACCGGCTCTGGCTGCGTGAAGGGGATGCATAGCGTCTTGGCCCCCATGCTTGGCGCCCGTGCATCCTCACGCGCATCAGCTTGTGCCGCCTTCGACTCCTCCGCGCTGTCCTTCTTCACCTGGTCTTCACACTCCATCGACCCACACCACGGAGCGAGTATCACACACTTCCGATTCAGTGTCGGTACAAAGTCCACCCACTCCGTCACCCGCACGCGATGCTCGTCCATCGTGGCCTTCGCGCTGGCGTACATCTGCGCCTGCACCTCGTCAAGCAGCGTCGCCACAGCAGCGGGTGTAGCCGCGTCCCATGCGATCACCCGCTTCGAGCCATCACGGCGTATGGTCACTGCCAGTGAGTGGGCCGCCATCTCCTTCGGCCCCAACTCCACGCGCAGCGGAACGCCCTTCACTTCCCAGTGGTTGAAGCGCCATCCGGGGCTGTAGTTGTCACGTAGGTCGCACTTCGCCCGCACGCCACCGTCGCAGAGCTCCTCCTCTAGCTTCCGGCAGCTCGCCAAGAGCCCTTGCCGCGCCTCCTCCGTAGTATCCTTTGTGATGCCGACAGGTATAATGATGACTTGCGTCGCTGCGACACGCGGTGGCATCACCATACCGCGGTTGTCGCCGTGCACCATGATCATCACCCCGATCACGCGGGTCGACATCCCCCAGCTGTTCTGCCAAGGAATCAAGGTCTGCTCATTATTCTCGGGATCCTGGAAGCGGATGTCAAACATCTTTCCAAAGTTTTGGCCAAGGTTGTGACTCGTTGCCCCCTGACAGCCACGACCCACCGCCTCAATAAACGTCTCCACCGTCGTCGTGTAGTGGCCCCCCGCAAATTTCTCCTTCTCCGTTTTGCGGCCACGCACGACGGGCACCGCCAACAGTTGCTCGTACACCTCCGCGTAGAGCTCCAAGATCGCCATCACTTCCGCCGCGCAGTCCTCCGCCTTCGCCCAGGCACAGTGCCCCTCCTGCCACAGGAACTCACGCGTGCGGATAAAAGGCGTCGGGTGCGAGAACTCCCACCGAATAACGTTGTTCCACATGTTGAGTCGGACGGGCAGGTCGCGGTGCGAGCGGATCCACTTGGCGTAGTACGGGTACATCACCGTCTCACTCGTGGGGCGAACGGCCACCGGTTGCTCCAACTCCGTGTCTCCGGCCCGGGTCACCCACGCCACCTCCGGCGCGAAGCCCTCGATGTGGTCCTTCTCCCGCTCCAAACAGCTGCGCGACACGAACATGGGGAAATAGCAGTCCTCCACCCCGAGTCTTTCGATCTTGCCGCCGAGGAAGCGCTGCACACACTTCCAAATGTAGTAGGCCCAAGGCCGTATGATATAACACCCGGAGACGTCGTAGTACTCGATCATCTCCGCTTTGGTGATGACGTCGATGTACCACGCAGAAAAATTTTCTTCTCGCTTCACAGCGATGCCGAGCTTCGTTTCTCCTGCGGATGGGGCCGTCGCAGTAGGAGCCGGCTTCACTGGGTCCACGTGCGCCTTCTGTTTCGCAGCTGGAGCCGTCAGCGTCGTCGTCGCCGTTGCCGCGCCCGCCCCGGAACCGAAATCTACCAACTTGTACGCGCAGCCAATCTTATCGAGGTACTGCTTCAGCTGCTCGAACGTCACCACGACGGTGTGGTCGTTGCGGCAGAGGCAGAAGGCGAGCTTCTCCGTGCTGCCCTCCCACCCACTTTCCAGAAGAAGCGTAATGGGGTGCTCTGCTGTGTTGTTGATGAGGGGGAACGGCGTGACACAGCCCTGCACCACGGCGAGACAGTCTCGTACCACTTCATTGGAGGCGAAACGGAGATCCTTAGTGTTGGTGATCTTCTGGATGTGCTTGAGGTCGGTTGGGGTCGATTTGAACGTTGCCGCCATGACCAACTCTCCCTTCTTACTCTTCAAGAACAGCGTCTTGGTACCCGCCGCCGTGATGCCCTTCTTTTCCTTTAGCAGGTCCAACACCTCCTCCACTGTTGCCTTCGCGTCGTGCTGCAGGAGAGGGACGTCCAAGCCGAGGTCGGAGAAGATCGCCCGCACCTCGTCGAAGCCGCGGCAGTCGGTGATGGACATTTTCGTTTGGGAAGCGTGACGGTGGGGGCTGTGGTCGTGCGGACGAGCAGAAGCAAAGGTGCCAAAAACTCGCGTCGGTATCCAAATCGTTGGGGAGTGAGCGGCCACAGAGAAGAGAGGGCGATGCGGAAGATGAGCAACAGCGACGGAATACGGTGTGGACGACGGGGCGCGGCGCAGACGTGGGATCCCTTCGCGTGGCACAAGAGATGAGCGGTGTCGCTGTGAGGTAAAGAGCGTAAAGGGAACGTCGGGCCAGCTACGGAGAGCGGCGTTATGCATAAAACTTTACAAAAACTTAAGTTGGTATCACTTCTTCTCTTTCGACCCCTTTTTCTGTGTGTTATAAAGCGAAAGAGAGCGCTCAGGAGAGGGAAGCTATATATATATATGGATGGAGGGGTGCGCAAGGGCGGTGGTGGCGGTGAGAAACAGGCAGCCGTATAAAGGAGGAGGACGGTGAAGGGAAGCGAAAAGAACCCAATAGGGAAAAGGGGGACGAGCTTGCCTCTGTTTGTGGCGCTAGAGCTGCCATGTGCGAGAGAGAGAGAGAGAGAGGGGCAGAGAGAACGGTGCCGATGGCGGTGCGGTGCAAAAAGGGGGAAAGAGGAAGGAAAGAGAGTTGGGAGGAGGAGAAAAATTTTTTTGTAGCAGCGGAAGAGGAGGAGGAGGAGAAAGGGGCCGAGACACGGGCCATTCCCCCCCCTCCTCCACTTTTTTCCCGCCGCTCACGTACCAGAAGCACCGGAAGAAGACAGAGAAGAAAAGAGAAGGGGTGGTGTGCAAAAAACAGAAAGGGGGGGGAGAGAGAAGATTTTGTAAAACAGAACAGCAGGAAACAACGCACCTGGCAACAAGGATATGCGCAGGACACAGATAAGGATTCTCCTCTCGTCGGCGGGGGGGGGGGGGGGGGGGGGGGGGGGGTTTTTTTTTGGGGGGGGGGGGGGGG